>JAFJTQ020000049.1:0-217290 GCA_022559915.2 Septoria petroselini
GTCCACTGGTCGTTGAGTTATGCTACACTTTGTAGAATCAACGTTTTTTTGAAAATTCCTCGTCACGTGGGGAACCTCGGCACACAGGGATGCCTTCTAGAGTGAGGGCGGCGTGGACACATGACAGCCTCAGGCATCACCTTTGGTTTGGCCATTTCAGCTGATCCATAGCGCCGCGAACTTTCTGCATGCGAGCCCTATTGGCGCGCTGGAGGCTCTGCAGGCAAGCAGCAGAAGTCTTGTCCTCCTTGGGCCTGCAGACGCTAAGGGTAGCGGTTGCTCGGGTGGTGTCGCCACACGCCACCATCAATCGCACCTCGACTGCGACAAGTGTGAGCTGCTTGCACACGGTCCAATAACCCATGATGCTGCAGGAAGCTGCAAGATTCTATGCGGCTCTACGCCCACACGTCTTGGCCGACACCCTCGATCCAGTTGCCCAGACGCTCGACACCACCATCCCACTCCTTCAGTCTCGCACGCATACCCTCAATGCCAGTCTTGTCGAGCACCTTGGGCTGGACCCACGTTATCCGAGCAATCTCCGCCACCTGATCGATGCTACCACGCAATAGTCCCAAGCTTAGTGCTTTCATGATCAAGTGCTCAATCTCATCAGGCTGCACTTTCGTCTCTTTACTGATAGTAGCAAACGTCATGCTGCGATCTTGCGGCGGTCGCGAGAAGACCAGCTGTGTGAGAGCGGCCAGCGAGATCTTCTGGTACAAGAACTGCTGGTGCTGCTTGAAGAGGGTGTTTGCGTCGAGATGTTGCTGGAGGATGTTGTATGCGTGGAGATCACCTCGGTTGAAGGCGAAGAGCAGATCGCGCAACCACGAGTGCGGCGTCTTGGTCAAGCTGTCCAGGATAGGGTGGAGAAGCAGTTCTCCAAAGTTGTAGATGGTCTCGCTGACGAGTGCGGCGATGGAGAGATCGTAGGCGATGCGTTGGCGGTCACTCTCGGTCACGTCCTTCAAGTCCACGCAGGCGAGGTATAGGAGGGCGATGCGGTAGTACTTGGCGAACTCGTGCTGGTGTTGGTGGTACGTCGCGCTGACCCAGTAGAAGTTGGCGTGCACTTCGGTCTCGACAGAATCGAACGTGTCCAGCACCGACTCGCACTTGTCGAGGTCCTTGCGAGCTTCGGGGATCTGCTTGAGAGAGAGCCGGGTATTGGCGACTGCCGTCATCGCGTAGACGTATGCGTCTTGTGATGCCGGCTTGTCGACACGCTTTGCGAGTGCAGACAGGAAGGCCAGGCGTTCTTCATCATCTAGTTCATCCACCGTCAGAGCACATTCCCTTCGCCGTGGACAATCCCTTCTTACCTTTGTACTGGTTGGCGGTGCTCAGTCCTATGCGCACCAGCTTGAGCTGGTTGATCTTGTCGGCGAACTTCTTGACAAAGTTGTTGTAGATGGCTATCCGCGATGCCTTGCTCTCGGGTTCGTTGTAGTATGTGACGAGGATGTCGGTCAGTTCGTGCCACAGCTTGCGCTCCCAGTGGTCCTCGAAGCTCAGGAAGTAGTGCTGCAGGTCGTCTGGCGCGCCATCGCGCGCTTCTTGCAGAAAGTCGACGATCTTCTCGTTGTCCGTAGCCATGTTCAATCGCCCGCCGCCGGTTCCGGCTGTGCTTTTGCAGTGGAGATGAAGCTCGTCGAATGGGAGGTGTAGCCGGGTTGATGGGGCGATGCCGATGAAGCCCAAGTGTGGCGGAGATGGTGGTGGTATGCGGGAAGATGGGTGGATGTAGATGTTCCGCCGTTGAAGTGATGGAGGCAGCTCGCGAGGTACGTGACGCTCTTGCCTGAATGAACGCAGAGCCGCATTCCTTGGCAGGAAAGAGCTCCCTCCAATCGCGACGGGCGTAGATCATCAGACATCACGACGCTCTCTCTCTCTCTCTCTCCTCGCAACTCCCCTACGAAGGATCGCATGGAGTAGGCGACTCCTCTGCTCACCGCACTCTCCACCCCATCCCCCCGTCTCTGCCGCCGCTCCGCCCTCTCCGCCGCCATGGCTGGACTTTCCGCCGGCGCAATGGCTCTGCACCGCCAGCTCTGTCGCCCGAACGCCTCGCTGCCCACTCGTCTCGCAAAGACCGCTGCGGCGCCCACCCAATGCCGGCGGAGCTTGCAGGACATCGCCATCACGCGTACGGGCAAGCCCATCATCCGTCTTCCAGGCGGCCGCAGCTCGCTGGGAGGCCACACGGCCACAGTCTTCGGCGCAACGGGCTTTCTGGGTCGATACATTGTCAATCGCTTGGCACGCGCAGGAAACACGGTCGTCATTCCCTTCCGTGAGGAAATGGCAAAGCGACATTTGAAGGTGGCCGGAGATCTGGGCCGCATTGTCTTCATCGAGTACGACCTGCGAAACAAAGCCTCCATCGACGAGGCTGTCCGTCATTCAGACATCGTGATCAACATGGTCGGTCGCGACTACCCAACCAAGAACTTTGACCTGCAAGACGTGCACGAGGAAGGCACGCGACGGATCGCAAACGCCGTGGCCAAGTACGATGTGGACCGCTTCATCCACGTCTCATCACACTCGGTGGCTGCCGACTCGCCTTCAGAATTCTACCGGACAAAGTGGAACAGCGAGCAGATTGCTCGTGAAATCTTCCCCGAGACCACCATTGTGCGACCAGCGCCCGCATTCGGCTTCGAGGACAGACTTCTGCACCGACTGGCCAAGGCGACGAACATTCTGACGGCAAACAACATGGCAGAGCGCTTCCGACCCGTGCACTCCATTGACATTGGATCGGCCCTCGAAGTCATGTGCCAGGACGACAGCACTGCAGGCCAGACATACGAGCTCTTTGGACCAAAGGAGTACAGCATGAAGGAGATCTCTGAGCTCGTCGACCGTGAAATGATCAAGAAGCGAAGGCACGTCAATGTGCCCAAGGTAGCACTCAAGCCATTTTACGGAGTCCTCAACAAGGCTCTGTGGTGGCCTGTGGGCAGCACAGATGAGGTCGAGCGTGAATTCCTGGACCAAGTCATTGACAAGAAGGCCAAGACGTTCAAGGATTTGGACATTGAGCCAGGCGACATTGCAAACTTTACTTACCAGTATCTGGTGCGTATCAATTCGTCCTGAATTATCCGTTGACTGTGCTGACGTTGTCTAGCAACACTACCGAAGCTCTTCATACTACGATTTGCCACCCATGACGGAGAAGGAGAAGCGTGAAGAGAAGAAATATGTGCACGTTCTCGACGACCAATAGTCATGCAACGAGCTCTCCGTGCGTACCAATGTTGCAAATAGACAATGGCTGCTGTCATACGAGCAGAGGCTGTACATATGCCATCGTCAAAGAGAGGCCTTCCATTTGTTCACCTGTTACCTTTTCACACTTTCGCCCATGCTATTGTGATACACAGTCTAGCACTGACATACGCTCCAGTCCTGGCTAAGCTGTGCTCCCATGCGTCGTATCGATTGAGAGCCCTCTCATATCGCCCTCGATCTCCCGTGGAGACTTTTCTTCGGCTTTCCTCACGAACTACAAACCACCTCGGCCGTCAGGCGTGGCGAGATCTTCGCAGATGGAGACAGCGCTAGCGTGGCGAAGACAGCCATCATTGCGTTGCAGGTGGCTTCGTGCGGGCCTACGGATTTCTGGAGAGAGCGGCTTGATGAGGAGTGCAGGAAAGAAGATGTAAGAGCAGGATGACTAAGTGACAGTACGAGGAAGCAACTGTCGATACGTTACCAATGGCCGTCGAGTTGTCCTTTGCGTAAGACGCGAATCGAGTTTGCGGCCACAGACCCTCCTCCTCCAGGACCCCTACATTGGTCGAGAAGGAGGAAGAGGCTGCCAGGCTTGTTGGCTCGCTTTACAGTTCCATGACACATCTTCCCGCATTCGTGGCATACTTATGGGCCTGAGGTTTCTCGACTTGCTCACTCTACCCCCGAACAAGCATCCATACCGGCATCGGACTCTGCAGCGACCCTTCGCGTCGCAGACTCTGAGCAGGAGGTCTCCAGGACGCCTGGAAGCATTCGCTCTCGTTCACTTCTCGACGATGTGGCGGCTTCAGAGTCGTGCCATGCGCTGACCAACTGCTAGCGCCGAACAGCATGGCAGGGCACGTTTCACCGTTTGTGCAAGATTTCGGCGGGCTAGGAATATTGCGTTGTCATCATCTCGCCGTGCGCCTGCGAGGCTGTTGTGGCTAGTACTGGAGTAGCAGTAGACGTTGCTCTACAAGCATTCCCCTGCGTAGGCAAGGCTACCTCTGCTGCTATAACGTGGATGTCCGTTTGGTTGTGAAGAAGCATACAACAAGCGACAGAAGAGGGAAGATGAAAGATGCAGCCTCGTTAACCCTTTCTTCTTTTAGTGTAAAATGAATCAGCGGCGTGCTCTGCAAAAAAGCCATTTCTTGGCCTCGTATTTCTTGCCGCATGCAGTGAAAACAATGGTCCGTTTCGAGGACGGCTTCGTCTCGGGGCGTCTGTAGGAGGACGGCTGGTAGGGTATAGAGACGGCATCGCATGGTCGGCTGAGTGATGATGATGATCTGTCTGGTTTGATTTACGGGATGCGGTCTGCAGTATTCGGCTCGGGATGCGTCCGGCATTGCAATGAGGCGCCGGCAGCGTGAAGCTTGATGGTAGAGTTCCGGCCCCATGGGCAAGGCAGCAGCTAGTACTGCAGAAATATTGACCTGCCTGACTAGAGGAAGCGGAAAACGGTGACAGCAGACTTGAAGTACGTTTACAGTTTGCAGAAGGGCTATGTTGGCGAGGGCCATTCAATGAGGTGTCATGGTTCCGAGACTGGACTTCGCCCTGATTCGCACTTTGATCAAGCTGGTAATATCACGAAGTCAGCCAAGAAGACTCTTTACAAATCTTGGTCGATCGTGCCTGGAGATTGTGCGTCACATGGAAAGCCACCAGATGAAGTGTCAGTCCACTGTTCGCGTGCGGTTGGACCGGCGGCTCAGGAACAGCGTGCCCAGCTCATTCCAAGCGTTTCTTGAAACCTTCTGTGCACGATCGTGTTTCATAAGTGCGTATCCAGAGTCGGGTACTTCTGACGTGGAAACTGACTAGAAGCACTGCTGATCATTGCAGGCACAGCTCACGGTCATTTGCAGTCAGCAAAAATCAATGCAACTGAGAGGTAGAGGAGTCGGCGTGGCGTCGCAGCGAGTGGGGACACCTCACCTGCCGGACTTGGCGTGCTTGATGGCTTCGCATTGGATTCGCATTGGAGCTTGACGGCCTTGTAGTAGGATATCTAGGCATCACTTGCTCCGAGGAGAGCGGACCATCGATTTAGCTTGCTGTGCTTGCTGTGCTGCAGGTTTGTGCAGAATTCCTGATGCTGCGCTGTTGGGAAGGAGCGACCTGCGTGCCTGCTTTAGCTGCAGGCATCGCGCAAATAGTCTTCTGCACGACTGCATCGAGCTGCAGAAACAACTTATCCCCTTCGGGTCTCTTCACGGAGCAGCCTTGTTGCTTGAGATGTGGGATGACAATGATCATACTAAGTATTATTGTCGACGCTTCAGCATCCTTGTTGATATGTCCGAAACCTGCTCCGACACATCGTCCAGTCTTCGATGCCGAATTTGAAGTGTGGCTATCAGTATACCGTGGACAGCTTTGCGCACGATTAATGAATCCTGCCACAAAAGTCAACTTTGTCATGGCTGCTAGGCTTTCTGCCTCCTTATGCAATGAACATTCCGATACGAGCAGATCGGAACCACGTGTGGCTTCTCCACGATATGCACCATGCTAAAGCATCGTCCAAAAGACTTGGTGTTTCTGTCGATGCCAAGCATGGCTTGACCATGCCATCTGCAGGCACTCGAAGCAGCCACTTGACACCACGGTGCTGTGCTCGTTGTGGATGTGCTGTAGGGCGATATGCACGACGTCGTCCAAACAGGCAAGGTCTTTCTCGCCTAGCTTCTCTTCCTCGCTTCTTCGACCGCATCGTGTTATGCCAAGGAAGTATATGCATTCTCCAGGGCCGTCCAGACCAACGAGAAGAAGAAGGCTTCGTGCCGTTTGCTCGAATCGTTGACCACCATGGCTAAGATCAGATGCTGCACATGTACCATCGACGATGTAGTGCGTATGGAGGCTCTATAAAGCCCCTCTTGTCTGCCCAGATCTGTCTCCATCAGCACAGCACTCACAGAACATTTATCCGCAACTACCAAACAATCTTCAACATGAAGTTCTCCATCCTTGCCATTGTCACCTTGGCCGCGGGTGTCATCGCCACACCAGCTCCAGAGGCTGAGGCCGGAGCTGAGCTCGTGGAGAGGACCAGCCACAAGAACCTGTGCGACAAGTACAAGTGGGAGTACGAGAGCTGCAAGAAGGGTACGACCTTATGGAAGTTTCGCTCCCACATGCGCCCTTGCTGATGAGCACTGCAGAGGATGATAAGTGCAAGCACGAGTACAAGCAGTGCGAGGAGGAGACCTACCACTACAAGCATGCGTACGATGTAAGTTCTCTCCCCTACTGGCCGATCATTCCTGATGAGAACGGACGGTGCTGACCTTCTCCAGACTTGCAACAACAAGTACTACGGCCACTACAAGCGCACCTCGAACAAGTGCTCCAAGGAGGAGAAGGCGTTGAAGAAGCAAGAGCACAAGTGTAGGTTGATCCACACTGTCTTCCGCGCAGCCCAATGCTAACCCATACTTCCTCCAGGCCAGTCCATCAAGCACAAGTCCGACTACCAGAGCAAGAAATGTTCATCGGATCACGAGAAGGTGCAGAAGTACTGCAAGTACTAGAGCATGTCCTTTGCGTTGAGAGGGTTTCACAGTGGGATGATGAACACTCAGAGTCCAGAAATTTCCGCTCCAGAGCAAGATCGCTTTGGCGCAAGATCTTTAGTGTCCAGTTTTCTCTGCCTAGTGCTTGTGATATGTGTGAACTCCCGAGTGTCCTTAAACCTCTACGTACTCCAATGCCGGCATGCTGGATGTGAGGTGGCCATGTTGGCAGAAGCACGCCACCTTTTCGGTCAATTTGGCCACAATGCTGCTGCCTACTGCTTGGCAATAAAGTATGAGACTAGGTGCGCACACTGCCAGCAGCCAATTGGGTAGTAGTGCCCCAAGAAGAGCAGTAACAAACAATTTTCAGTGCACTTGTGGAGAAGCCAGAAATACTCTCAAAGATGATGCTGCAAGCCTGTTGTTTGATACTGCTACAAGCATGGTCTTGGAGAATTTTGTACCGACGAGTCGTCCATGTTCGAATACATCGTACAAGTCTTCGTCTTGTGAGCTGAGGTCAGGGCCAGATGGAAAAGCGCTTCCAGCGATCACAACTCGAGATCGGCTTGACCGGTCCAGAGCTGGTAGGTCTGGACTGAGTCAGTGGCCGGATTGGGGCCGATGCTGTGGAGGCCTCGTGTCTGAGATATCACACCGTGATGAGGTCCAAACAACAAGGTCAGGATTCAGGAAGCAGTACATTCTGTTGTGTGCCAAGACAAATGCTTGGCGACCAGGAAGAACTATTCACCCGGATCCATGGCCTCTTCGCACACGCACTGCACGACAGAGCTTCGTGAACGACGTGAAGACTTGCCAGGGCCATCCAAAATCGCTCTGAGCAGCCGAGTGGAGATGAATGGTAATGACGGCATATACAACACACTTACGTGCAGACGGTATTGCCAGGTCACACATCATGAAATGCAGCTGTCATCGCCGCATCATCACAATGGAGAGCTTAGGCGAATCAACAGACATGCAGTAGGCATGATCGCCACAGCAGATGCGAATAAAGGACCTTGTTCCATCCATCTATCCATCTAAATGCTACGAACAATCTCGCGTTCAAGGGCGTTCCAGAACATTACCATTCGCAAAATGACCACTCTCTCCGGCCGCCAGCCCAGCGCTGCAGAGAAGACCATTATCGACGAAGTCCTCTCCCTCTACCAGCTCAAGCCTAGCGGTAAGCCAAATCTCACTACTCATCTTTCAGAAACCTCGCACAAGCTAATCGAGCTGTCAAGATAAATCATATTCCCACTACCGCGCCGATGCAGTCTTCCACGACCCCGTGTCCATCGCCAAAGGCAAGGAAAGCATCATGTCGCAGTTCAACGGCATGCCCAAACTCTTCTCTTCATCGACAACCCAGTCTTGCGAAGTTCTGGATCCATCGCAAGCAACCCAGCAATCTTCCAAAGCCAGCACCCACGCCGGCGAGGGTGGAGCGATTGTTCTCGATCTCACACAGCACTATGTTTTCAAGGGCGACAAGACGCCTGAGAAGACGCTGAACAGCAAGATTACGCTGAAACTGGACAACGAAGGCATGATTGAGCATCATGAAGAGGAGTGGGATCATGAGAAGAACAAAACGGGCGAGGATGGATTCTTGGGCAAGCTCCAGGAGTGGAGGAAGAAGGCCGGTGCGAAGCTTGTAGAAGCTGGTGTTAGCAGTGATCCACAGAAGATATAGTAGTACGCATTAGTTGCAGTATGTACTCGATCCTGGAGCTGCTGCAAAGCAATACTTACGGGTCTGTACTGTAGCTCTCAACATCACCTCCAGGACTTGCCACCTGTATCCAGTAGGCATTCCTGTACTATGCTCGGAATCAAAGAAGCACGTGGCCAGATCCATGGCCACATCTCCGCATCAAGTCCTTGGCAGTTCTGAAACAAATCGGTAGGCGTCACCGCCATGTGACTACAGCGATCAAGCTCCCCGAGACCGTGCTATGAACACCGATCGTGGTGAGCACGAAGAACCTTCTGCGTTCGACGCTCTACCGATCTTAGCAGATCATGCCACCAACTGCAGATCAGAGTTCACAAGAACAGGCTAGCTACCCATGTTCCTGAGTTTGATGCGTTGTACCAGAAATACTCCGGGCTCGTACCGTTCACTGATGTGAAGTTTTCACTAGGATGATCTGGCTGCACAGCGGCCGAGACCCAATGGCTGGCCTTCCAAACCTTCGATGCTGAAATCCATCCCGAGGCAGTGGAGTGATTGGCATGCTTCACTTCCGGGTGTTTTGGCATGCCATTCATCAATCCGCGCGGTGGTTCGTGAAGCGTGTCGATGGGGACCACGCAATATGGTCACGTGGGAGAATTGTCCGATATCAAGGCAAGTCTTTCGAGTCTGCTTTCCTGCCTGTCCTTCAAGGCCCCTTATTCTCTTCCTCTTCCCAATTCTTGCGTTTTCCTACCTTGTGCTTTGCATCGAACATGGTCGGTACGGTGCACTTCTTCAACGCGACTTGCACTACACTTGGCCCTGATTGTCCCGTGAAAGATAGCATCTATGGCTATCATCCGCATCTCGGGATCAATGTCTTTCTGGTGTCGGCCTTTGCATGCTTGGCTTTTGTGCACATCTACCTTGGAATCTGGATCAAGACATACTTCTTTGCAGGCCTACTCGCGATGAGTTGTGTAGGCGAGTCTATTGGCTATGTCGGCCGGATCATGCTCCATCAGAATCCCTACGACGTTGTTGGAGTCTCTCTGCAGATCTGTTGCTTGGCCTTTGCACCGAGCTTTTTGGCAGCGGCAATACATGCAACCCTGAAACATGTAAGTGGTGCAACGCAATAGAGGATAAGAAATACCAATCCGCGTGTACAAGAGCAGAGTGGACTCTGACACAGTGTCGCCCAGATTACCCTCACTTTTGGGGCCACTACATCAATACTGCCACCACCGATGTACACTTGGATGTTCATTGCAATGGACATGGTGTGCTTGGCACTGTTGGCAATCGGTGGTTCCCTGGCTGGCGGGCTCCGAGCGGGTCGTGGCACTGGTATGGCAGTGTATGTTCTTATCCTTGCGGGCATCGTCCTCCAGATTCTGACACTCGTGATTTTTGCTGCACTTGTGCTTGACTACTTGTATCGAACCCGTCGAGCTTGGCACAACGTGCCATTTGCGGCCACAAAACTTCTGGACACTCTGAAATTCAAGTTGTTTGTTGGTGGCGTGACGATTGCGTACGCTGGAGTCATGGTGCGATGCGTTTTCCGCTTGATCGAGCTTTCCGGTGGGTGGCCAAATAGCATCATGCGGTCACAAGCCGCTTTTGTGGTCTTCGAGAGCTGGTAAGTGGTGTCCAATCTTGCATTTGATAATGTCCCAGCTGACAAGAAACAAGCCCGATTCTGGTAGCGAGCCTTGCCTTCACCTTGTTCCATCCTGGCTTCTGCTTCTCGCTGCCCAGACCGACTCGATCTATGCAGCGGCAATGGCGACGCACAGAGCCCTCGACACAGGAATGCCAGCGGGAACTTGAGTTTATCTGCAACGGTGTGCCAAATAGAGCTGAAGCGTCATCGCAGCACCTGACGAAAGTGCCAGATTTAATTGCCACTCGATTTGGAGCCAAGCGACAACACTCGGCAGTGACGGCGCATGCTACAGACCCTAGCCAAGTGAGTCTTGCGAAGGGACCATCGGAGACATGGTACTCCATTGGCAGCGGGGACAGTGGCATTGTCGAAATTAGTCCGTCGTCTGCTGCTCCTCATTCATCCGCCACCAGAGGAAGCTCTCGGGAGACATGGTATTCAGATGCATCTGTCAGAGAGGCAGATGCGGATGTCTAGTCGCCTGACGGCAAGTCATCTTGAGTCAGGTGCTGCAATTGGGAATGGTGTCACTGGCTCCCGATGCGGTGGTGCGACCGTGGTAGTGCTTCGGCTTGTTGTGCATAGAGCATCCGTGCTACGAGAGACGCGTGTGATGATGAATGCCATTGACTTCGGTCTGGAATGTTCGCAAACCCGAGCCACGTGACTCGGCCCGGTGCGGCCGCATCAGTAGCTGACAAATGCCCATGGCCAGATCGTTGCTCTCTTCTATAGCTTATCAAATATGTTTCATGATGATGTATCACGTCTGTACTGCGGATCCCCTATCTGAAGCGCTATGAAACATGCACCTCTCGAGACGGCTTCGGCAGAGGCTCAACCTCGCCGAATCATTCTCACGAGTGCCGGACAAGTTGGACTCCTGATTGCAAGCCACTAGGCTGCAGCGACTTCATCACTAGCGACGATGAACAACCACGCGATCTCTTGTGGCGTTCTGTTGAAATGGCAGAGCTGTTGACGCCGCTGTGGGAACTAAAGTCGTTGGTGAGGCAGGACGTCTTTTCTTTCACATCAGCACTCTCCGATAACAAGAGCAACAGAATCTTCAATATGCGTGCTACCATTCTCCTCTCCTTTGCGACTTTCGCTCTCGCCCTGCCACAAATTCAGCCAGGCCAAGGAGTTAATTGCATGCCGAGGACTGCTTCCGATTCGCTTGAAGCATGTCGTGACCGCATGGAATACTGGATTGCTGGTAGAACAAGAATCTGCTACCAGTCTTCGCCAGGAGTCTACGAAGTCTGCGTCAACAGGTATTAGATTGGACAATAAGCAAAGAAGGGACCCGTGATACATCGAACTGACGGGTCCTAGGTAATGGTAATTAAGGGCTACGAAGGAGGCAGAGGGATTGAGCAGCAAACATCCTGTGTCTGCAGCCAGGAGGAAGACATTCGTTGTATCGAGCGAGTGCTGCCGTATTACAGCACTCGGGGATGTTGTCGCCAATAATGTTTTATGGGGTGTCAGAGCAAACGTCATTGCCGGGTGTTCAGGAGGCGGGAAAGTGCGCGAATTTGAGAAGTGATGCTTCTTACAATGCTGCAAACCAGTGAACGCTCATCGATGGTAGGCGTGATAAAAAACACGCAAATTAGCGCGATGACAATTCGGATATACCTTCCTCAACTCCATGCGTTAATCGTGTCGTAGTCAAGGTCGCTTGCAGTTACTCGCTTAGACTGCTTGCGCAGGAGTCTCATTCTCTGCCACGACCGCAACGCCGAGACCTCTGTCAGGCGATGACCGCACCAGAGCCTCTTGCCGCCTCGCTTTCAGGAAATCACTCACAGCTCGAATTAGAATGAACCATCCGACGATCATCAACACATAAGAAAGCCAGTCTGTGGTGCTGAGACCCGCTGTTGCAGAATTGCTGTCCCCTCCTGTCACCTGTCCTGGATCGAAGTCGTGCGAGTTGGGGTCATCTGGGGCGCCGTCTGTCGGCGCACCAGGCGTTGGGTCTGTATTGCCTCCACCTATCGTGCTTGAATATCGCATCTGGAAGCCATATTGCACGAGCGTGATTCCCAATCCTGCTCTCGATCCGTGCTTCGCGGCGTGTGTTGTGTGTAGAAGGTATGTGAGCAGGAAACCGATCAGCTGGAAGGACATGGATATCAGGGCATTCCAGATGAAGCTGAACAGGCTGCCGACGAGCAGTCCATCGATGAACACATCATCGGGATTTCCTGTCATGTTGTAGGGCGACAGCACAGTGGTCTCCCAGTACGGCGGAGTGGCGTCTGCTGCAGCCTGTTCGTATGTCGGTGGTTTCTCGTCAACGTCATCTCCAGCGCGTGGTTTCGCGTTCAAGTTGGCCCATACTCCATCGTTTTGCCCCCCGCCCACTACACGTCCGTTTGAGGAGCCCGGAGCTGCGGCGGGCACGAAAGTTGGGATCTGAGTCACCACTCGCTGTGGCGCTTCCGGTCTCCTCGTGGGCGGCGCAGGCCCCGATGGTTCTTCCCGCCCCATGATCAACCTCCTTCGGTCACGTGTGTCATCGTCGTCGTCCTCATCGTCGGAAGGTGCGCCAAAGGCATCGTCGAGTTCGCGCTCGTCCTCGATGGAGTGGTTATCGCGGGACGGTCGCCGGGACGAGGTGCGAGATCGGAATGAGGGGGGTGGCGAGTTGGGCAGAGCGATTGGCGTGTGGAATTCTGGACTGTCGCCGTCGTCGGCCGCCGCTACCTGTGGAAGCATCGGATCAGTATACCGTCTATTGGCAATCACGCTGGCCGGGAGGCGAATGCACGGGCGCTTACGGACCCTTTCATAGCGTTGCGAGCTCATGGCTCTCGGAGTGCGGTGTGTCGTTATCGTCCAGTCCTGTCAAGCGCGGCGGTGGTCCTGCGCAGTCGTGGTCGTGTGCTCGTGGCGGCAGAGAGGCGTGAAGTGGTGGAGATGGGTAGTACTGCAGTAGTAGGATAGTTCTAGAGGCGTGGCTGTGCTGATGATCACAGATGAAGCGCCATGGAACTCTAATCGAGCCGGATTAGTCACGATGCTGCCTTGGATCTTTCTTTCACACGGTGAGAACTACACCATAGTGACTCATCATCTGCACAACACTTTTATTCTCATCATGGACGACGATGACAGTGACATTCTGTATGCCGACCCGCACAGCTGATATCACGTCCCAAGAACGACCGCTCACTCGATTAGTCAACTGCCGGCCGACACATTGGCAGCTCTTGCAGAGTTCCAATCGGAGCGTGATGCCAAAGCCAAAGAGTTTGAGAATCTCAAGACAAAGGCAGAGGCCGACTTTGAGAATGGCACTGGCAGGCTGACAATGGATCTGTTTGGAGAAGATTGGAATGCGAGCCAGTTCTGGTACACCAATGATACTGCCAGAGTGCTTGCACGGCAACTTCTAAAGGGCGCCACGGAGTCCTCTGCTATCGCTGTGATTTCTGCCCCCAGCGTGTATGTTGCGCTGCGGAACATTCTTACCGAAGATGAGCCAGCGATTAAGCCGACATTATGTCTGCTCGAGTACGACAGAAGGTTCGAAGTGGTTGGCGCAGATTTCGAGTTTTACGACTTCCAGCAACCACTTCGCCTCCCACCAAACCTCAAGGGCAAATTCGATCGCATCATCTGTGATCCTCCTTTCCTGTCAGAAGACTGCCAGACCAAGACCGCATTGACTGCTCGCTATCTGGCCAAGAACTGGAAATATGCACCTGAGCAGGACCTGCGATTCATTTCATGCACTGGCGAAAGGATGGAATCGAACATCTTGCGACTCTATGCAAAGATCGGCGTCCAGACGACGACATTTGAGCCGGAGCACAGCAAAGGGCTCAGCAATGAGTTCAGATGTTATTCCAACTTCGAGTGTGACTCGTGGGAATGGCGCAAGTCTTGATGATATATAACCAGGACGATTCATCAGCACAAGACATAGGGATCGTGGTTGAGTGGCAAGATTTACGATTGCCTGCCGATGACTAGACAAGCAGACCGGACGGCCAGGCTTGACGCAGGACTGTCACACTTCGCCACCACCATGCGCTGAATACGTACCTTGGTAGTCGGTAAAACACGACTTGTTGCACAGCAGGAGCTTTCGGTTTGGGAAAGCCGGATCAAATGTCAGCTTCTGGTCCTTGCCATAGCCATAGAGGTCAAAGTACTCTCCACTCGCGTGGCAGGGTCCAACACTAACTTGCATATCTACCAAGCACCTTACAATCTAGTGCGTCAAGTGAGATCCATCTCCTGCTCGCAATTCGTGGACGCATCACGTCCTTGCAGTTACTTATCGTTGGTCCCACCCGAGTGGAATACACAACACACCTCGACTAGGGACCGATCAGCAAGGACCATCTTCAGCACCGTATGCGATGTGATGAGATGGGACCCGCTAATTCCCGTGGACACCAGACACCAGAATGATGAAGACTCGCATCTGTACTGGCCTGTCGCGTGGACGTGAACACCCGCGATCCTGGTCGTGGCCTGTGTTTGCTTGGCTGTCAACTCATCACTGCTACAGGATGAAATTCCACGTTGCAGCGCTTGTCTTTGCACGGAAGTTGA
Organism: Septoria petroselini; assembly: GCA_022559915.2. NCBI lineage: Eukaryota > Fungi > Ascomycota > Dothideomycetes > Mycosphaerellales > Mycosphaerellaceae > Septoria > Septoria petroselini. The sequence goes on from JAFJTQ020000049.1 coordinate 14,723, forward strand.
GCCTGCTTGGCGTCTTGAAACAGTGCAGTCTCCACCGGCCGCCTGCGTATTGGCCACGTCGGTTAGAACTAGCTGCGCTCTATTGCGGCGCATACCCGCGCGGCAGGTTCTCGACCTCAACAGCAGCGAGTACCACCATATCATGACACCAGATTGGTTCTATGCGCCAATAACGGCGGCTCCTTGCGCAATGCCAAGGATTTCCCCCTTGGAAGTTGCCTTTATCCGAGAAGAGTGGCCGTTTACCACCACACTGGGTCGTATCAAAGTTGCGTACTGTCACCCACCTACGTCTGATAATCTTGCCGCAGCCTGTTTATTACCGAAGAAGGATTATTTGGCGAGGGGAACCCAGTGTTTCCTAAATCGAGCCATGAGATGGGTCTTGATTCTCTTGCCAGCGGTAGAATAGAGGTGTTTTCATGGAAAACCATCACATTGACGACTGCCTATACGCTGTACGCGGCGCTATTGAATCGAGGTGGAAGGTGACTGTGCACCGACTTGAAAGGTGGCCTGTCCAAAATCGAGACTTAGGGCTCACGGCTATCTGAGGCGAGAGTGAGCCGGGTGGAGCCCCCTTTGAGCAGCCTGCATTTTCTCGATGAGGTAGGTCCATGTGACGAGACTCAGCGTGAAGACCACTAGTGCATAAAGTGGAGCCACTTGACATGCACACCGTCTGACACGTTGACCTCAGGTCGCACGGCGATATGACAGCGGTTATCCACAGATGAGATCTCTTCCACAACCGACATCACGACGTATGTTCAAAGCGTGCTTTTCTGCGCCGTCGTATTCTTTCATGTCCGAGTTGTCTTTTGGGCCTCAAGGAATGTGATGTGCTATCGTGAAAGACCCATCAGCCCCCTTTGAACTCCACATTGCTGCAAGATTGCAGTCCACTAGCCTCCTGTGCTACTAACGCCAACAATGCTGAAGCAACTGCAAAGTGAGACTTCAAAAGCTCGCCGCTGGGACATTGATGAGACATCCACCTCTGTCTTTGCAACTATCACGCCTGTCTTCCACCGTGCAGATCTCCAGAGCTCAACGCACCTGACTTCCATTGACGATCGTCGGTGCCCTCGTTGCTCCCGTTCCTCCCGAGCCACCTGATGGCACAACTGCTAATTGTCCAGCGGCATTCGTTGACGGCGTATTCACAGGCACTCTGGACCTGTCCGGTCGTAGGTTCAGCTGCCGCCCCATGAACTTCTGCCGATGAAGCAGGTGCACTGCTTTCTGTGCCCCGGCTGCTGTGCTAAACTGCACAATACAATGTCCTTTCGACTTCTTTGTCGCCTCGTCCCTCGACAGCCTGACATGAGTAACGTCCCCAGCTCTGCTGAAGTACGTTTTGATGTCCCGCTCTGTGGCCTTGAAGCTCAAATCAGAAACGAAGACTCCTCGCGACTCAGTCTGGACTGCTCCGTTGCGGACATTTATGGGAAGACCAGCAGCGTCTCCAGCGTATGCTGGAGCGACCATCGATGACATTGCGGCTGCACGCTTCAGCTCCAGGTAATGCGCGCGCTGCGCAGGGTCCCGGCAATCGAGACCCAACGCGTTCATCGCGTTGATCAGATGTAGCTGGTCTGGCGTCAGGGATGGCTGTGATGCCAGATGCGGCTGCATCTGAGCGAATCCTTGAGGTGTCACGAAGTTGTTGGGTGGCGACATAGCGTAGCCTAGGCGTGGGTCACTCGGCGGCGACATGGGCATACAGCGCTGCCAGCCGGGTGCCGTCGCCATCTGCGCGATCCAAAGGCCGTCACCAGCATTCGTGGGATGGTATCGCAGATCGTTGCCGCAATTGCATCTTATGAATCGGGGTGGACTGATGCTGATGTCCCAGAAGTGAACCTTCAGCACTTCGTTCTCGACACGGTTGCACGTCAAGTAGTCTGGTCCGATGTGTGAGGACGACTGGCAAGCAAGCCGGGAAGAGCGAACAACGTACCATAGAGACGAACAGCTTCGTCCTTTCGCGCGATCCTGGCATGACCAGCGCCAGCTGCACGCCCACGCGGGTACACTTCCATCATCTCTGTCCAAACTCCTTTCTTTACAGCCTTTTCGCGGATCAGATCCTTGAGATCTTGCCACGTATATCGGGAAGGCAGCTACAATGCGATTAGTGATAGGAAGTCTTGAGCCTGATGGACCTTGTACCCCTTCAATATGCAAAAAGTATGGTCCGCCGGCTCCATCGTCCGATTTGATGGAGGAAGTAGAGGAAGAAGAAGAAGTTGAAAACATGACGACCTCCGTGCAAAGTTTCAATGATTAAGTGGCGCCAAAGTGTCGATGAAGTGATTAGCAAGTGCAGGGTACCGGTTGAAGAACGAGAGGAAACGCGGGTAGGTACCAGTGGGATGACAGGAATAGGAGGCACAGAGGAGACCAAAGGCCCCTTATATGCCTCAAGGGAGCCATTGCTTGCAACTGACGGGCCGGGGTGGGCTTTGGTGCGCTCGTCAGCGAACAGCAATCGTCTTGCCGCTGCGTTGAAGAGGCACAGCGCGGACGGACCGTACAGTACGTCGATATTCGGGCCCGGTCTGTGGAGTTGTGCGTGCCCGTCTCCTCCCACCACAGAAGCCATACCGAGTCCTTGCGCGCCATTGATCAAGCATCTGGCTTTGGCATTGGTACCTTGTAACGGACGCACCGTGGCGTTGATAGGATAGTGCCAGTAGCGAGGTGTGCCAGCTCTCGAGTCTCCAGTAAAACCGCGGGCCTCATGTTTCCCGAGCGACATAGTATGGAAGCCTCTCATGCGTAGCAGCGTAGAACAACCCAACCATACCTATGCATGCATTCGTGCTGATCGTGATGCCCCAATCGGATCGACCGGCGGGCGTCGCTTGGGCGTTGGAACTTGGCTCTGAACGGCTGACTCTCGAAGTGGGTCGTCACAATGTCTTGATTGAGATGTATCACATTTACTCTACGTGTCTCCTCAATGCTAGGCGAACAGAGGATCGATCTGTGATTTGATTCCAAGTACGCTTTGCAGATAGTCAATGCCTTCGACAAACACTGCCCACATGCTATCATCCAGGTTGGCGATCGAGTCTTCTGAGATCGTCTCCGATCCAAGAGATTCTAGCGCCATATGGAGGATGCGGGGGCCGCCGACCATGCGCGAATCGAGACGCCACTTGCAGAAGGCCGCAGACAAGATGGCAAGATGGTGTGGGCCGTTGTCCGTTGGTACTTTGCCCCCCTTCGGAGACTGTAGTCCGCTCGGTCGTGATCCCACCCTGCTGCCGTGTCACCTTCTACGTTGGCATTCATTGCTGCATCGGAGCCGGATCTTCACGTCGGCATTGTGAAGACGGGCGCGATCCTCCATCACTGGGATGTGGATGAAGTGTCTCCCGCAAGTAGCAAACTCCTCTGAAGTGGAAAGAACCTCCATCTAGCGGCCTTTTTTCTAAACTCTGTTCTTTTCTTGATGCCTCAGGCAGCACACCGGAATGCACTACACATGCATGTCGAGTATGGACATCTGGCCAATGTCGACGGCTGAGACAGCGCCCTGCTGATGCACACACGTTGCTCTAGACGCCATCATGGACGACGCTTGGTTCCATACTCTAACTGCAGCCCCGACGACTGACCGGGATAAGCCGCAGCACACGCGTCGGGCTTCGCTGCTGCAACAGCCTGTAAGCAGCCCAGCGCCAACAAGACGGGCCCTTCTGATCGCGAGCTAGGCCGAGGAGAAGGCTGGTGTGGCAATAGAGCCTATTCAGGAGGTCGGCGAAGACGAGAATGCCTGGAGAGGGCCCCCACGAGCGTCAATTTGTCGGAGGGCCCATAGCCACGGTGACGTTTTACACGTAGTGACAGCGTTCAGCAAGAGAGAGGATCAAAGGAGACGAAAGCACAGCCTCGATACGTCGCATGCTACTGTGCCGCATCAGAGTGCAGAGCTGGACTTCGAGGTCAAGTACAGTGCAGCCGAGGAGCTCTTGCTGAACGAGAGTCATGCCGAGCACCAAGCATACCTTGAGCAGCTCGAGCTTTCTCATGCTCACCTGAACAATCTTTTAGCGTCCACGACGAACACCCTGGGGCTCTTATCTGAACTTTCCGACTCGTTCAAGGCAGTAGAAGCGCAGACCGAAGCATTTCGACAGCAATGTGAAGACCTTGTGGTCGAGCAGCGGAGACTTGCCGGCCTGGCTGACGCCATTGATGAGAATGCGCAATACTATGCATACTTGGAGCCAATGACGCGAAGATTGAATGCGCCTGGCGCTGCGAATCTCGTCAAAGGAAATGACTTTGTCGAAATGCTGTCAAACCTGGACAATTGTCTAGCGTATATGGAGTCTCACCCGAAGCACAGGGACTCTGCAACGTACAGAAGCCGGTATCGACTGCTACTGACGAGGGGTCTGACACTTATTCGGCACTACTTTACAAAGTCGCTGGGAGAACTCGCAGCCGACATCAGTAAGCGCATACAAGGGGGCCAGCTCAAGGAAGCAACTCATTCAGCAATACTATACGCCAAATTCCGCGTGCCTGCACCAGAGCTGAAGCTGCTTGGCTTGGAAATACAGAAACGAGCCGTGCCGACTCCAGACGATGTGGACGCAGGCCGTGAGCCGGAGTATCTCAGCTTGCTTCGCGAGCTGTACCAGTCCTACTCAACAACGAGAGGAAGATTGATACTTCCACTGGTTGCAAAGAAAATGGCAGAACTGGCCGCGCATTCGCAACAAGCAGATGTACTCGGATTTGCGAAATCAAGCTTGAGCTTCGTCCGCGGCATCTGCTTAGACGAGTATGATCTGTGGTTCGAGTGGTTCGAGACCGAAGGTGCGCTGTATGACTTCTTGGAAGGTCTGCTGGAGCCCATGTATGACTATCTCCGGCCCAGAACGATTCACGAGACCAAGATGGAGAAGCTATGCGACTTGTGCGCCATGATTCAGGGTCGCTACATGGACGTGGACTCCGAAGACGACGATGATCTGGAAGTATCCGTGCTCAGCCCGTCGACAAGCGGTCGGCAGCCGGCTCGCAAGCTGGATTTTAGCAATGTGATTCGGCCTGCACTGGAGGATGCGCAGACGAGATTGGTGTTCCTCGCTCTCAATGTGCTTCGAGACAGCATCGAGACTTACAAGCCCAAGCCTGAGGACCTGATTTTCTCAGCAAAGACCGCGACGACAGGCAGCAATGGCATCAAGAACGGTCCCATCCTCTCGGGTAAACGAGAACCACAAACACCATCAACGCCCATAGCCCAGACGCCTCTTGTTCTCGACGAGGACGTCGACGATGCGGAAAGCATGTTCTCCAAACGCTTCGCCACCGAGCCTGCCACCACCCCTGCGAGCGGACGCAACTGGTACCCCACGCTCCGCAAAGCCATTTGGCTTCTCCGCCGCATCTACCGCCTCGTCAACAGCACCGTCTTCGACGACCTCGCACATCGCATCGTGCACTCGACCATCGCCTCCCTCCTCTACGCCAGCCAACAAGTCAGCTCCAAGCGAGGACCACCCGACGGCCAGCTCTTCCTCATCACGCACCTGCTACACCTCAAGCAGCAAATCGTCGCCTTTGACATTGAGTTCATCCCGCCCGAGGTAGAATTCGACTTCTCGTCGGTCACCAACACCTTCTACGAGCTACGCGACCGCGGCAGTCTCTGGAACCCAGCGTCGTGGGTCCGGTTAGTCGGCGGTGCGGTCGGCGGTGGACTTTTGCCCAAAGTGGTCGAGAATATGCTCGACGCCAAAGCCGAGCTCGACGGCCGGTTGCGCAGCGTCATCAACGACTTTGTCAAAGGCTACGCGAGCCACATTACCGCGCCGGTCGACACCATCACCGTCGCGCAAGCACAGAAGAAGGAGAAGGAGAAGGAGAAAGAGTCCTTTGACGGCGTCAAAGCCGTCCGCACAATCCGCGGTCTTGCGGAGAAGAACGTGCCCGCCTTGCGAGCTAAACTCGACGAGTTTGTGGATGATGCGCGGACGAGGGAGACGCTGGTGGCTGCTGTGCGCGATCAGGTCATGATGAGCTACGAGGAGTTTTTCGATAGCTACAGTGAGGGACAGGGCAAGAAGCTTAGTCGGAAGGGGAAAGCGAGAGAGGATGAAGTCTGGGGACCGGATTTGTTCAATGATGCCATGGAGAGGCTGTTTCAGGTGGGTCAGGTTGTGGGAGACGAGGAAGATGATAATGATAGTGTTGGGAGCGGTGGGCTTAGCGATTAGTCGAATTCTGATCAGGCATTACAACAGTCCAGGCTGGGTCATAACTTTTCATTGAGTACAGAACTAACGCGACTACTGCAGCAGAGGATCGCATGGCGGATCCTGCAGCATGATCACACGGCCTAGTACATCTCGACTGTCATACTCGTACACGTCTTCTCAGCTGAGCTCTTCAGCAACGAGACCATCTCCTCCTGTGCTCGCCTCTCGCGACACTCACGCGTCGACGTCCATCTTCTCTGCCACGCCCGCCTCTCCATCGCCGATATCTTGCACAGTCACGTACTTGCTGATTTCCTCCTTGGTGATGATCTTCTCGTTCAGCACCGCCGTCGTTCCTCGCTGGAACTTGTAATTTCTCTCCTTCTTCGATCTCACATTGGGCGTCTTGTAGTTTCGCATCAAGGTCGTCTTCTCCTGGGTGATGACACAGACGTCCACGTTGCTACCCGATCCCAGATCGTTCCAAATACCAGCCTCGATGGCATCCGAGCACAGCTTTACAGCCTCGTCTTTGGTCATGTCGGGCTTCCACTGGGTCTCAAACACGCTCATGGCGGCCAGCGAACCCGAGCCCATCGTCACGTAGGGCAGCTTGTCGGTGGAGCCGTGTGCGTGGACTGTGAAGAGGTGGGCGCCCGTGGGATCGCAGCCGGCAACGACCAGGTATGCGCCGATGTGGCCTTGATGACGGAACAGATGCTGCTTGAGCATGGTCATGACCGTCACGACCCGCGGCTTGCGGCCCGTGGAGAGGGCATGGAGTTCGAGGTTGGAGGAAATGAGGGCGGTGGTGAATTCGGTGTCTGCTGCCGTGCCTGCGCCGGCGCACCAGATCTGGGGGGAGATGTAGTGCAGCTTCTCGCAGTTCTACCACGCATGGACGGTCAGTATGCATGCGGTGGAGTGAGATGGGAACGGTGTTTGGCAGCGACACACCTTGTCGGCGACAATCGGCCCGCTGGTGGCTCTCGTGTCGGCGGCGATGACAACACCGCCATCGTACAGCGCGCCGACGATGGTAGTTCCGGTGGAAGTGGCCTTGGGCAGCGGAACGCCCGCGGCGTGCAGGGCAATGTTTCTGTTGTGGTTGCTGAAGTCAAAGCCCGGCATCGTGGCGGCGGCGGCGTCGAGATGTGATGTATGGGGGACGGGGTGGAGTGGGTGGAGTGGGAGGTGTTGCAGATGGAGAGTAGTGTTGGAGTAGAGTAGTAGCAGTAGTGTTGGACTGTCTCAAGGCTGCTGGAGATGATGCAGCTGGAGCTCGAACACCGTCCCACCACTTTCTCCGCTGAGGCGCGCCGAAACACGCGACATCACCGGCGGCCAGTTTTGCTGCTGCTGCATCTCGTCTGCCTCGAGCTGTTTCTTGTACGCGACATCACTTTCACCACCACAACCTCCACCACCACCATCCTGCAGCTCTTCCGCCTCGACCTCCAATCGGCCACGCTGCCTTCAGTGCACCTCCGCTCTTTTTCTGCAGCGTTCAGCGGTTTGACAGCAACATCCACTTCAACTCCTCCAATTCCTCCTCCAACAACAACAACAACCACCACCACGCCATTCCATTACGAAGAGCTCCAAACAGCCATTTCGAGTGACGACTGCAACCACCCCATCCACGACGACCACGACCAGCTTCCCGAAGGCATTCCGCTGCCTGTAGATGGGCCCTCGGTCAACATGAACTTTGGCAGTCAGGCCCAGGCCGGAGCAGAGCTGGAGGAGCTGCTGACCGATGAAATCGCCTTGGACGATGTTGCTGCCCGGCCCGGCGATCGAGTGCGCGTGTCGCAGGCCTGGAATCCTCCCCCGCAGACGTGGGCATCACTCGTGAGCGTGGCATCCACCAAGAGACTGCTGGCCGTCGCGGGACCCGACAGCTTGATCATTGCCAGCACAAAAGAGGTGCGCCAAACGCAGTACATTCCCAAGAGGAAGGACGGTGCCGCGGGGGACGAAAAGCACCTTCCCATCAAAGTGCTGAACCGAATCACGGTGCCGCGACTGTCACATGTTGCCTTCAGCGCAGACGAGAGCTGCTTGGTCATTGCGTCGGAACAGGGTGGTGGACTGGCGGTCTATGAAACAGACAGCATCGCGCGCGGCGCCAGTGATCCGGCATTCCAGATCAGCACGCAGGGCGTCGCGGTGCGGCATGTCATCCCCAATCCCAACAAAGAAGCCGATACGGCCCATCTATTCGGAGTGGTGTTGATGAATGGCCAATTGGTGATTGCACATCTCAAGAACCGGGACATGGTCGATGGCTCCAACGGAAAGGTGTTTCACGGGGACGTGCTGGCAGCATGTTGGTCTCCAAAGGGAAAGCAAATCGTGGTGGGGCTGCAGGACGGCACATGTGCTCAGATCGATCCCCAGGGCGTGGTGAAGGCTCAGATCCCAGCTCCGCCTCAGCTTGCAGAAATCAGGGCTTCGGATTATTCCTCTGCGCAGAGCCTGCCGGTGACGGCGATCCACTGGCTAGAAACGTACAAGTTCTTCTTGGTCTACACGCCCTTCTACCCACCAACGGCAAATGAAGACGATATGCTCCTGCAGGATTCCGTCTACTTCATCGCCGAGCGCAAGAGCAAGAATGATCCCTTCGTATTCAGCAAATCTTCCGAAAACCCATGCATGGTTCCTATGCAAGGCCAGGAGCGAGTCCCTGCGTGCCATTTCATACAGCGACTAGGTGCCTGGAGCCCCAAAGTGAAGGACTTGCTCGTGGTTGTGTCGACGGCTTGCAGCGACGGAGGCACTTTTGTACATTTACAGGACCGGGACCAGTTCGCCTTGACTGTTCCGCAGGATGAAAATCGCAAGATCACCCTTCCATTCAGCACGATTGACGACGAGGAATCATCCGCGATCGGCGTTGCGCTGGATTTTAGCTCCGAGGAACTTGCCCCAAAGCCAATTCCCAGCGATACTGACAAGTTTCCACAAGCTACGCGGCCACTTCCATGCCTGTTTGTTGTCACCACCGACGGTATGCTGTGCATGTGGTGGATTGTGTCCCGGGCGGCAGTGCAACAGGAAAGCATCAATCCGAATATGGTGTCTCAGTCTGGTCCTTTTGTCGACTACTGGTCCCTCCGCAATAAGAGCCTGGATCCACTTACCGATATCAGCAGCATGCCAGACAAGTACAAGACTGATGAAGAAAAGTCAGCTCCGCCACCAGCACAGAGTTCCTCGTCCTTGTTTGGCCAGGCACCACCGGGCAAGCCAGCGACCCCCTTTGGGCAGACCTCAACGTTTGGGCAGAGCTCAGCACTCGGAAAGAGTTCAGCATTCGGGCAGACCTCGTCACTAGGACAAGCATCATCGCCAGCCGCGACACAGACTGCTGCTCCGATGTTCGGCCAGAGTGCTTTCTCAAAAGCAGCGACGCCAGCCGCAGGTGCTGCCCCCAAGTTTGGTCAGAGCAGCTTTGGCACGCCGTTCACGCCTGCTTCGGGCCCTGCTCAAGGAGCGCCCGCGTTTGGTCAGACGAACGCGTTAGGCGGTGCTTCTTCGACGTGGGCCTCAAATGGACTGAAAGCTGCAGGCCCAACGACAAGCGGAGCTACATTCGGCGCTACGTCGAAATTTGGTGCCGCTGGTGGTTTTGGTGGCATGGGCGCCATGGGCGCGAATAAACCAAGCCCCTGGGCGGCGTCAAATGGCATGTCCAGTGAAAGTCCGGCAGCACCTTCGGGAGGTTTTGCGTCTCACGCTAACAAGAATCCCTTTGCTGGGGCGTCGGGTGGCTCAAGTCTGTTCGGGTCAGGTGCAAGCGCAAATAACCCGGCCTCAGGCCTTTTCAGCAAGGCAGCGCAGAACAACGCAGGTACTTCATTCTCCAGTGGAACCTTTGGCAAGCCGAGTTCGACTCCCTCGCTATTCCAGCAAACATCAGTGGGCTCGACTGCCACGCTGAGCTCCACTGGCACCAGCAGCTTTGGCCAGCCTTCCAACCTCTCATTGGGAGCTACACCAACCCTGTCCAACAACTCGAGTGGACTCTCTGCTCTGGAGGGTGGCTTCAAACTTGGCTCCACCTTCAAGGGAGACGGCTCCGCGAAAGACGATGGACCTAAGCCCAAGAATCCTGGTGCAGGGCTTTTTGGTGCCGACTTCATGAAGGGCGCTGAGAACAAGGAACCCGATGTCAAAGCTGAACCTGGCACTGAAAAGCCGCTCTCGTTGAAAGACATTCCAGAATCGAAACCATCAGCCAGTGATGGCTCGGGTCTGCCCCCAGATCCTTCAGTCTTCAACTACAAGAATGCACAGTCAGCCATGGCACCACCCCCGGGCGTCGTAAAGTCTATCGAGCAGCCTCCGAAACCGACCGAGCCCCAGCAAGATGCAGCCGCCGCCCCTTTACCACCTGATCCATCAACCTACAATCACAAGAAAGTCATGGCAAGCATGGGTGCACCACCTGGTGCGGCTGCTGACACGACAGAGTCGTTCAAGGATGTTCCGATTGCTGGTAGCCCGCCTCAAGATATCACTCACAGCCAGACATTCTCGCCTGCAGGATCCGAGGCGGGACCAGCGGACGATGGAAGCGAAGAGTGGGATGACGAGGATCAAGATGGCACTGAAGAAGCCGCAACAAGCGACGAAGGAAGCTACGATGAGGAGGATGATAACGACGACGAGGAAGATGGTGAGGACGAAGATGGCGAGGAGAGTGCGGACGAGGAGGTCTACCAGCCACAAGATCCAGACGCGCTGAAAGCCTTTTTGAAGCGTGTTCAGCCGCCACCCACTGCTGCGCCTAAGTCGCCGGAGCCACAGAGCTCAAAGACCAAATCCACAACGCCGCAGTCGCTGGCTCAGAGTTACACTCCTAAAGATATACCCCCTGGACCTGTCTTGCAGCCAGTTCCTCAGCGCAACACGGAAGAGAGTCCTCGCTCGCCCAGCCCACAACGGAGGTCTCAGCAACAACGTTCAGTCACAAGTCCAGTGCGAGGGAGACCCGCTATGAACCTCCCGCCCCAGATTACGGCGACTACTGTGCCACCTGCGAGGCCCGTCGAGCGGCCCGCCGCGCCACTACAGGCCCAGGAGAAGTCACCTGCAGAACTGGCGGACGAGTCCTCCGATAGAGTCAGAGACTTGCTGGCTTCTGCCATTGAGCCGACCAAGGAGCAGCCTCAGTTCTACACGCATCACGACTACGTCGGTGATGGCGACATTGAAGGCATGGGTGGGCAAATTGAAAAGGTCTTCCGAGACGTGAACTCAATGATCGACACCGTTGGCCTCAACGCTCGCTCGTTGCAGTCGTTCTTGGAAGGCCATGCGCAGCTGAGGAAACCGGGTCAGCGAGATGTCAAAGATCTGGAAGACGATGCTGCTTGGACACTGGCCGAGGCCGGCGACTTATATCGCGTGTTGGACAGTATCGACGATCAGCTAGACAATGGAAAGCTCACTCTGGTGCCCGAGACACTTGCGAGGCTGCATCAGGATGACGAGGAGGTGAACAAGATCAGGGTACGAACCAAGGAGATGAGACGACAAATCATTGGCCACACAGATCCCGAGAAGAGGGCTGAACGCGATCTTCAGCCGCTTTCCTCCGAGGCTGCTGCCCAGCAGAGCGATCTGCGGTCCAGTCTGCAAAACGTGCAAAAGCTATTGGCAGATGTGGAACAGAAAGCCACCATGCTTCGCGCCGATATCACGTCCTTGCAGCCGAAGGACAGTAAAACTGGCCAAGCTGCGCCTGTGCCTACAGTTGAAGCCGTGGAGCGCACTATTTTGAAAATGACAGCCATGATTCAGCAGAAATCTGCGGACATTGACCTACTCGAGCGTCAAGTGAGGCAGCTACCGGGTGGACTTGCAGCGTTGCGTCTTGCAGACGACTATGAGGACGATCTGGCTTCTAGACTTGGTGGCTCGAAACTTCTCACGGATTCGCCCAGATCACGGACGCCACAGAAATACCCGCGCATGGCAGCGAACGGTGATGCTCTTGGTGCGAGTGCCATGTTCAGCCTGTCCAGATTTTCAACACCTCCAAGTGCCAGCATTCGCGCCAGTCCGAGCTTGAGAGCCAGCGCTCTTGGCAGAAGTGGAGGCAGTGCACTCGGCAGAAGCACAAGCAGCCTGAACGCCAGCGCCAGGAAGAAGATGGTGCATGTCACAGAGGAGGAACTTGATGCTTTCAAAGCTAGGTCACAGAGGAGGAGAGAAGTGCTTGATGCTCTCAGTGCGAAGATTGAGGCGAGAGGTACGAGGGTTGTGAAGCCCGCGTAAAAGAAGCTGAGGAGAAGCGACTTGTTGTAGGATATGAAAGCGGTAGACGAGCTTGATGAAGAAGTAGAGTATCATACATGAATCTCACGTTTTCTGACCACGATGTAGACATTGTGCAATCACATCTGAAGCCCTGCAGGGTGAATAGCCTCGAAACATGATGGATTCTGCGTGTAGGTAAACTATGACGACAGTTCAAGATGCCGTAAATGCATGCTCGTCATAGCACTCCCCTACACACACTCCTGTCATCTACTTCTCCGCCCCCGGCAGCATCATCACATACTCCCTCTCACTATCCCCAAACGAAACAACATCCTGATCTAGCAGCTCCATATACCGACTCGCCTCCACCTTCTTCCCATTCAGCTTGGTCCCATTCGCGCTTTCCAGATCAATCAAATACGGCTTGACCTTTGAACTTTTATCCCCGTAAGCATTCGTGCTCGTGCGATGTCGGAATTGAATGACAGCATGCTGTTTCGAAATGGACGGATGCTCGAGGTGCAAGTCTGTGATTTTGGGGTCGCGGCCTATGAGCCATGCGCTGCGGGTGTGCAGTTGGATCGTGTCGAGGACGTCTTGGGCTTTGAAGACGTACATGCGCCACTGTTCTTTCGGTGGGGGTTTGCGCGCTTCCGGGGGTTCGTGGTATTTGAGGACTGTGGTAGTTCCTGCGACGGTGTTGGCTTCTTTGGCGAGGAGGCCGGTGGGTTTGAAGTTTGGTTTTTGCTTTTCGATGGGTTTTTCGGTGCCTACGGGAAGGACGTCGCCGCCACCGCCGCGGAAGGACTCGTCTTGGGAGGGGAGAGGGGCACGGGATTTCCGTGATGCTGCTGATGGGGAGGCGGAGCGGCGCTTTTTGGATGGAGGGGAAGATTTTGAGCTTTTGTGGCGCTGGGAGCGGTCGTCGTGCCGTCTGTCGCGGGATCGCGAGTGTGAGCGTGAGCGATACTTGCGGTCACGGTGAGATGATCTGCGCTCGTCTTCTGAATAATCCTTGTTGCGCTCACGTCTGCTGCGGTCGCCACGTTCGCTGCGATCATCCCGATTACTCCTTCTATGGTGGCGTGAGGTCTCCTCGTCCGAGTCGATCATATGCGAACTTGACTTTGCTCTCACAGTGTCCCTCCCATCCCTGTGGCTAGAGGGGCGACGTCGTCTTGGTCTTCGCTCATCCTCCGAGAAAGGTGATCTGTCGCGGCGCTTGTGGGATGTCTTGTCTTTGCTTGACCGGTAGCCATCGTCTGAGTCGTATCGATTGGAGTCCATTCTTACGGGTGTGGTTCAAGTTTGCTGCTGAAATCCGGATCTTGTCAAAGAGATAGGGACGAAAGAGTTCCGATGACTACTTCCTATTTCATCCGCGATGCTTTCTTTTCCTTGGCGATGCTGAGGTTGTCGCTGCCGTTGCGACAATTTTTGTTGCCCAAAGAGAAGGTGTCTAGCGTCTTGGCATTCCCTTTTGACAACGCCCAGCGCCTAGAGCACATCACCACTGGTGCCACCAACTTCCTGACACGTTTGAAGAGACGCGAGCACGTGTTTCAGCAAATCCGTTGCGAACATGCTGGCCAGTCGTCGCCTCTGAAGCTGGAGAGCACTCCTCGAATCGGCGCCCTAGATCTGCACCACATGTTTCCAGCCTCGAGCATGTTCACACTGGGAATCGCATCTGCACCTTGAAATGAAGCAGGACCCGATGCCATGCACCATCATGACCTGATGGCGCGTAGAATAGGTCGGCAGGATGCGGCAGCGTCGAGCCATCACCTCTTGTTCAGTCCATACATAGGCGTACGGACTGTATCATTTCTGTATTGACTTTTGCGAGCTAACACCCCCAGCTGGAATTCACACACGGTGCAAGATCTCAAGATGTAGATGCGAATCGGACTGTTCAGAGTTCAAGGCAAGCATGGCCTCAAATAGCTCGAAGTTCTTCACGTGGACCAAAGGCGATCGCAAGAATGTATCTCATGGCATGGTCCAGATTCCAGTGGAGTGCATCGCAATCAAGGACATGGGATACGGGCGGAGTACAAAGGTGAGGCAGGGCACAATTCACCGATGCGTCATCAATGTCGGCTTTGCGCGCGATCGAGCTTTGCCCAGGATCGCGCTGACAATTCTCTCCTTCTAGACTTCGCGCAGAACTGGTCGGAAACCGCTACCGCTCAGCTTTGCTGATATGAAGCCTGACTATACCGGTGCGCAGACACATGAGTCTTTCACCCTACACGACGCAGCAGTGAGGTCTGCTACAAGTCTACTTGCAGCCATGTCAGACGTGCTCAAGTCGCCACAATTCATTCCAGGCCAGAGTTCGGATCTCCTGCAGCCAGTCTACGGCCGGCCTCGCTCACGCACCGCTCCGCCGACTCCAGCTATACCACTAGTGGAGGCGCCGTCCCCTGATCCAGTGGAGCTGCCAGCCTCTGACGCTTCGTGGCACAACCCTTCTGCCTCGGGCCCGAAGCCTGTGGCGGGAGGGGGTGTGGACAGCAACACTGCGTATGCCGAGCCTGCCAGATGCCATAGCCGGAGCCGCAGTAGTACTCCTCGCGTGTTCCACAAGAAAACTGGTTGGACAACACGAGCATCAAGCGGGTTCTCAGAAACCGCCTCAACCCGGCCGTCGATCGATTCCAGCCTGCGGAACAACAGCGAAGACATAATCCGAAGAACGGCGAACCGGAGTCAAGATTCTCTGTCAAGTCCAGAGGGGGCAACTCCAAGCTCAACTCCAGAGCGAGACACGCTGAGGACCAGTCACGAGATGCGTACATTTTCATACTGTCAGCACCCTGTTGTGGCTAGTCAAGCCGGGGAACAACTTGCCAGTGCAGGAAATTCGGCGGCAGCTCTTCAACCCACACAGTGCGATGAAGCTGTGGGCGCAAAGACTGAGCTCATGGCTCACGTAATTGGTTTGCGAACGACACATGAGTCGCACATAACAGCACTGAAGGAAGCACATGGCCGAGAAGTAGCTGCTTTCCGCGCATACATCGCGCTTTTGGAGAGTCCACGATTCAGCGCGAAGTCAACGACATCCGATCATCCACAAATGGCCAGCACTGCAACTCTTTCATCCTGTGGAAGCCGGAATGACATCGATGTGAGCTACAGTGGAACAGGCTCGGCGCGGTCTATTAGGACCACGGCACAAGAGGACCAGGTCGATGCGAGCGGCTCAGCACAGAATGAGCTTAACGATTTGCGCCGCGAGCGTGATCATTTCAAGTCGCTCAGCCATCAAATGAAAGAGAGAAATACAGCGTTGCAAGAAGCTCTTGCTAACGCCAAGAAGACCGAGGCAGCGCTCGATAATGTCAGATCCGCTTTGGAAGCATCAGTGGGTGCGGCCAATATGCAGCGCATAGATGCGTTGGCGACACTTGATCATGCGCATGAGGATCTGCGGGCAACAAGGCAGCGGGAAGACTTCCTTCGCACGGAACTGGATGAGCTTCGGCAGCTTACACCAGGAGGCGATGCATTCAAGCACTTCAGCAAGAGTCTAAGGAACAATTCGTTTCCTCTAAGCAATGCGGACACGCCGTCACATCCTTCCAGCAAGGTTGCCGCAACGAACGACGATAGATGTGTCGTTGCAAAGCAGACACCCAATAGCAGTGCGACTGAAGCTGACAGCTTACGCGCTCAGCTGCTGATGTGTCAGAGCCAGCTCCAAACGGCGAACAGTGATCGAGAGCGCTACAATGTGCTCTTACACTCAGAGCTTCGACGTCAGTCAAAGCTGGCTGCATATCAAGGTCACAAAAATACCCCCGAGATCCAACAGCGAGCATCCATTTCAGTGGCATCACGCCGATCGCGTGGTTGCTCCGCATCTGAGTCGGTAACGACGTGTAACGTGAATGCATCGAAAGCTTGTGTCAGCGAAAGAGAGCTGCGCTACTGCTTTGAGGAGATCATCATGTACAAGCTCGACATTAAAGGATACAGGAAAGATCTCAAGAGTGCGTATGCGAGGATTGCATCACTCGAGGACAACGTCCGGCGAGAGACGTCTGAGCGAGAATCTCGATTGAACAGCAGAACCGACCACGACTACGCACCCCCATGTGACCCAAGTCTGGGCTTAGGCATCATGTCACCCGAAAATGCCTGTCCCACACCACTTATCGGCAGAACAGCAGCCACGAACCCTCCACCACCTCCACCATCATCCAGAAAACAATCGACAAGTCTTATGCTCGCATCACCAACTCACATAAATCGTCAATCTTCCAGCATCCATAAAGCGCTCCCAGAGCCCCCACCGCCTTGCACGCCAAGTCCAACGCAGCAGCTACACGACTCTTTCGCACGCACACCGCCTTTAATAGAGAAAGCGCATCATCTCCAGCGGACCGAAACGCTCCGTTCGCTGTCCGAATCGATCATCAGTAGCTACACGAAGCGAGGCACCACAAACGAGTATTTTGAAAGCGACGGTGTGCCGCCTCTGCCTGTGAGACATGGGAGGTCCAAATCAGCACGGACAGGAGACAGCAAGATGAGGGGAGAAGCGGTTATGTTGTCAATCTCAAAGGTTTCGTCAGATATGGTGAAGAGTCCTGTCGTTGTGCACTCCACGGCTGTTGGAAGCCGAGCTTGCGGGAACAAGGGGGAGGGAGTCGGAGCCTGAACGACCATTGAACATTGTACGTGTAGGATTGATGCTGGTTTACATTGATTCTATGGGTCAACAGCCATGGGCACATATTTATCTTGCTTCCTCATCCGCTCTAATTCATGGCTCGTGAAAGGCTTGAACTTCTTGTGATCCGCGTACTGTTGCACCTCTTCATCGCTTGGCCAGCCCTCCCATTCCTCAACTTCGTCCACAATCGTTCTGATCGCAGTCACCAAGTCACGATCAGCCGGAGTGATAAAGGACCTCAGGCGCTTGTTCCGTGTCTCGTCCTGAATCGCCTTGTCGCGACTTTGGGGCAGCCAACTTCGCTCCAAAAACACTCGCAGTGCGACTATTGCTCGCCTCATCATTTCGTCGCCGTTTCTGTCCTGTTTTCGGCGCTCCAGGAGCTCGACTCGATACTCGTGCATCCATTGAACCAGCTCGAGGAGATTTTGGTGTCGATTGAACCAACCAAGCGCACGGATGAGCGCGTGCAAGACACCTGGATTGGGCACTGTTAACACGCGCGGTAGATTGTACTCTGCATCAACGTTGGACTGATGAGCGCCCACGAGTCGTCTGAACAGTCGAAAGGGTGCTGTGCGACAATCGCCACGATCCCAGATCGAGGTGGCAGAAGCCACGAGCTTCTCCAAAGCGGCAGAAGCTTGGTGCTTGTCAGGGACGCCCTCTCTGCTTTCCGCTACTTGGAGCACAGTCCAGGTGGCAATTGCTCGATGTTCGACGCCAATGCAGAAGCTTTGAAATTCGAACGCGCCCAGTTCAATGTGTTGTAGTGCTTGGAGCTTGTGCACGTAGCGCACGAGACGATATGATTGAAAGGCACCAGCACAGTAGTGGAGACTGGCCGACAGCTCAGGCGGGATGTCGTCCGCATTGCGAGTGTTGCCGAGGTGCATCTTCGCAAAGAATCCAAAGTTCTTCTCCCGAACAAGGTTTTGCAGCACGACGTGCCATACCGGCCCGCCCAAATCTGGTCTCAGGCGCAGGAGGTGAATAGCATGAACTATGCCACTGCCATGATTGAGACTGTCGCCATCGTTGCTATCCTCCGACGTCTCTATTTCCAGTACGGTTGAGCTGGTTCCGGGCAAAGTGCGAAGAAAAGAAGGCACGTGCCCAAAGCGTGCAAACAATGTCACTACAGCCAGGTAAATGGCAGGAGGAACTTGACGCAGTCCTGACGGGAGATGGCGAGAGAGCATGGATCTGATGCTAGGGTACCGAGCTGCAGCGCCCGTAAGTACGTGCAATCCTAGTCGCAGAGTGCGAGCATGGCGGATGAAGTAGGCCAGCACATCGGCACTCAGGCCAATGCGGCGCGATCGAAGATCCGCATGAAAATCATCCAGCGTAGGAGGCATCGTGCGGGTGTAGGTCTCAAGATGGGTCGACGGCGGCAGCGGAGATACCTCCCTGGCATCTCCTGGATGCAATGGCCATGACTTGCGTTGACCGTCTTGTGCAGCATTTCTGGCCTCGACGTGTGGCCGCCTTCCCTCTTCACGCAACTTGGCCGCAATAGCCAGATACACATCCGCATTGTACGGGAGTTGCTTGTCCACCCATGTCAAGTAACAAGCCCAGGCTTCCTGAACCGTGCGCGTACTTGTGATCCGGGCCGCCCAGCGTAGAGACTCGGCATTCAGTTCTAAGGACCGTCGGTTGTGCCCTGCGCAGTGCCAGCGACGGAAACCAAGGCGAACTCGATTCTGTATGGTGGGCGTCCTATCAACGTCCCACCCCGCGTGTATCCCAGCCAGTTGCTCCCATTGGAGAAGTGAGTAGCCAGCTTCCTGCATGCGGAACAGCGTCTGGCCAGCTCGAGAAGTGCCATGGTCCTCCTTTGTGATCAGAGCATCCATGCCGGTGCGATCCTCTTTCCACGGTGGCCACGACCGCGCCTGTAACTCGGCCCACTGAATTTCGCGCGACGTTTTGCGTTGTGCGAGCTGAAGACGGATGACTGCGCGGTACCCTTGTCGATCAATCTGCAGCGCAGGCTGATGCTCCGACATGTGTTGCAGAATGGGTATCAAGGCGGCCTCTTGATGGTCTCTGTTGATGAAGGATGCTTCAGAGCACGGGATCGATATTAATGACATGAGCTTGTTCAGTCGATATGCCTTGGCCGCCACCCCGTGATTGTCGAGTTGTTCCTCTTCATAGCGGACTGAGTGCATAAGTGCAAGCCGGGCGATGCTCACCATACAGTCCGGCCATACCTTTCTAGCATGGCGGAGGAGGCGAACAGCTACGAGGAAGCGGGGCTCGCTGTCGATCCGTGGATTCGACAGTATTCTGCCTCGCTCGTTGAAGATTGTGTGGGCGAGCTCAATGAGAGTCCGCAGCGCGTATGCAGTGATGTTCGGTCGCTGCAACAAAGTCATGTATACGAACAGCGGCGTGGCAATCACTGATGGCGCAGCTTTGTTGCGGACAGCCAACTTCTCCGCAGCAGCATGAATATCTTCCTCGCCCACAATCTCTGCCCACGCTTCCACATCTGCAATAGTGTAGCCCTTTGCACGCAGGAACACGGCTTCACGTATCGTCGGTTGATACGGCGCTCCCCTTGCTGCTGCCAGAGGATCCGCTTGGAGGCTTCGTCCTGTCATGTAATTGCCGAGGATGCTCTGTAGGGACACTGCGGTCAAGTGGCGCGCGCGTGGAATCTCCTCCCCTCGATGTCGAGCGCGGTTCACGCGGGCCCTTTGCAGCGCGCCATAGCTTCGTTGGGGATGGGCATAGGTCAAGTCGGGCTTGTGCAGCGGCCTGACAAACTGCAGGTGAGCTTTGCCCGTCGCTCGCAACGCGTTGGCCACATGATCGATGCGCGTTCGCCGGCGCTGCACTCGCGCGCTGGGCTTTAATCGCGGCGCTGTCACGGCCGGGTCATGCTCTCGTTCGGCAACGACCGGTCGATCGACGATGGCGCCAATGGCATTGTCGTGAGTCTGGTGCTGGTCGGAGAGCTGCTCAGGGCGAGGGCGTGGCCAAGTCGCAATGGAGCGGCCGGGGGTCGACAGATGGGCAACCACAGATCGGAGCTGCCTGCCGAGCGGCGTCAGTCGTCCATGTGGCATGCATCAACTGGGCGCGGCGATGGATCACGGAGGAGAAGAGAGTGAAGAAGAAGAAGAAGAAGAAGAAGGAGAAGACGACGACGACGAAGCTGTTTTCGGGAGAGAGAAGAAGTAGAGCTTCGCCGATGACGTCGACTTCTGCCGGCGAGGATGGGAAGGCGCGAGTGGAATGCTGGCTTTCCACAGCCCTCTTCTGCACACCCGATTGATTTATTGTGAGATCAGTCACCACGTTGCCCGCCATCATCGACCCGTCGCACGTCCGTCGCGCTCCTTCCTGCGCCATCGCGACGACGAGAGTGGCTGCCTGTCCCGCGACAACGCGTAGTCCGCACACGCGCTGGCAAGACGAGAGGAACAGCACGTCCACCAACACGCATGGGGAGGGAGCACTGCTGCTATGGCCCATCTCTCCAATGGCCACGCGCCAGTCGATTCACCCGCCGCCGACATGACAACTACCACCACCCCCTCCTCCTCCTCCAAACGGAAGCGCGACCATGACGAGGGAGCGGAGGGCGCTTCACGAGTGCGGCGCATTCAGAAGGACATTCTGCACGTGCTGCAAAGGTGCGCAGCGACAGACTCACATCCAACCAAGGCCCTGCTAACATGCTGATGTCCTGCAGCCACGACACGGAACCTTCCCTGCTGAACCATGCACTCGCTCTCAGCGAACCGTCTCAAAAAAAGGCTCGACTCTCGGACCCAACCAGTGACTCTTCCACCATCGCGACGAAGCTGAGCAACGCGAGCTATGCCTCGCTGCACGACCTTCGCAAAGACGCTACGACCGTCAGCGACGATCTCGTGGCTGCCATCCGGACGAAAGTGCGGGAACGCGCAGACGACACCGGCGGCCGGCCTACTGTAGAGGAGCTGAAGACGATCAACAAGATCCAATCCCTAAACGCCCTGGTGCAAGAAATCGTGAAGCGGGAGAGCCACTACATAGATTCGAACACGGCGAAGGAGGAAGTTAGTGAAGCGGTAAACGGCCACGCCCGAACCGACACGACTGTCACCGAACATGCACGAGCAGGGACAGTGCTCACCTTGTTCGGCAATGCTACGGGAGCCAAACAGCTGTTCTCCTCCTTGCAGCATGCCGCAGACAGCAGAAACCCTCTGATCAAGACGGAATTGCCGGTAGAAGAGATGAGCTTGCCCAACGGAATCTCCACAACCAAAATCGCGTCCGCTGCCACGGACGACTCCAAGCCAGGCCCAACCTTTGATCAAGCCTTTGCGCCTCCCTACAGCCTTGCCCCGCTGCAGCCTCCCAGATCGTACAAGCGATCCGCGACACGCGATCAGACAGTCACATGGGAGTTCAAGGATCCGATACAACGCAATAGACGCGGGGGCTACACTGTACAGCCGTTGTCAACAGG
The DNA here is from genome assembly GCA_022559915.2 of Septoria petroselini. NCBI lineage: Eukaryota > Fungi > Ascomycota > Dothideomycetes > Mycosphaerellales > Mycosphaerellaceae > Septoria > Septoria petroselini. Next base: position 36,390 of record JAFJTQ020000049.1, read on the forward strand.
CACATGGCTGGGCTATGGCGGCCTTGACGAAAACGATGCGCCAACCCAACGGGAGAAGCGCAAACAGCGGGATCGCGCTCTCAGCTCTAGCGATGGCACCGCTCGAAGAGACCCGTCCGCGACACCAGAGGAGACGCTCAAGAGACACGAGGAGGCATTGTTCCGCCGAGCATATTCGAGTTTTGCTCCCACAAAGGACAATTCCAGTGCTCTGGTTTCTGAAGAAACCAAGAACATGGTTTGGTGGGGCAAGGTGGGCGAAAAGCGGTACAACGAGACATTCGCCATCGATCCTGCGTTGCTGGATGGTGCCGACTCGAAACCACAGGCCCCGATGGACATTGCGGACGAGCTGAAAGAGGATGAGTTTGATCAAGTTCTGGAGCATTTGGATAAGTTTGAAGCCATCGAGAATGCACCACCAGTCCAGCAAGTCAAGGACAAGACAGACGTCGAGCAAGTGCTGCGAGAAGTGTCTGAGCTCCTCGAAACGCTGGCCTCACATCAACGCATCCGGAATGCATCCCTCCCCTCATCTGCGGCCGCGTCGCGAACGCCCATTAGCCCTGGCCCCGTCGTCGCATCGCATATCGGCAATCCCGATGAGCCATCGGAGCAGGAGACCGCAACGTACCACAACTTGCGTCGCGAGCTCGCCTATCTCTTGCTGAAGCTCCCACCTTATGCTGTTGCCAAGCTCGATGGTGATCAGATTGCTGATTTGGGTGTGAAACCGCTTGTTCTGTATGAGGTGAAGAATGTGGAGGGCGTGATGGCGGAAGATCTCGTGACCAGACAAGTGAAGCTCGCCGCCATGGCAACCGCAAACAGTATTGCAAATCTTGCTCGACCTAGTTCATCGGCGTCAGGCCAGCGATACAACCAAACCCCTCAAGGAACTCCGGCAATCGGTGCCGCGGCTCACACGAGATATGGCTCATCTTACACCGGCAGGCCGCCGTCCGCAGCAACGCCGTCCTACCAACGGCAGCAGAGCAATCCTGCTTCGTATGGAATTAACTCTTCGGCGCGTGCAACATATACGCCCCAACCGCAACAATATGCGCGAACAGCCTCCACCCAGCCAGGATATGGGCAGGCTGTGAGCCAACAATACTACAACCAGCAGCGGCCTCTGCATCAGCCTGCCGGCGGCTTCACCTTCAGTCAGCAATACCAGCAGACGCCCATCCAGAGCCAGCAGTACGGACGGGGCCAGACTCCTGGCGGGTATCCCACTCACAATCTGACGCAGCAGCCGGCCTACAATCGCAATGCCTCTCCTGCAAAGGCCGGCTTCACACTACCTCAACCGAATACAGTCCGACCAATGTATCCTGTAGCTCCACAACCGCAACAGCAGCAGCAGCCGGGGTCTGGTAGAGCTACCCCGGTGAACTATCCAAGTAATCCGCATACGCCGGTTGGCAACGGCTACCCACCGCCGGGTCGTCCGATCCAAGGTCTTGCGCCGCGTCCATCGAGCGCAACGCCGCAGCCACCTCACCACACTGGACCAACACAGCCTCCAGCCCAGCACATCGTCACCAACGGGAATGCTTGAGCTGCTGCATTGACTCGAGAAAAAGATGCAAGGCTTCTGTATGAAAGTGGCAGTCAACTGTGCAGAAGAAAATGAGTGATCGAAGGCGGCAAGATGCCGCTCGTAATCGAGTAGCCTCTTCACTTCATGTTGATCCTCTTCGCTCAAGAGCTTGGCTTCATTGGTGCTTCGAATGAAAAACATCTCTGCCCGCATCCGAAAGAGATGTGGAGACTCTGACTGCGATTGACATCCATCATCACGATGTCGATTCTGTGTGATCCTGCAGCTGCGTATAACTCATGTATCCCTAGCGAACGATGAAGACGAAGAAGGGGAAGAAGAAGCATGAACTTGGTTCTTCCCCCTCGCGAATGACTCGACATGTAACACTATCAAGCAAAACACTTTCAAGCAAGGAGGATGATTGCTGAGGAGCCATGTCCATAGCAATCCCTGGCTTTCTCGTGGACTTGGCCCGCGCGCGGCATCACCGTATCGTGTCGTGTCATCAAGTCCAATTTTAACTCCCATCCTAGCAAGCATGCTGCCCTGGCCCATGAACGGTCTGTCGTCTTGGCAGCCTGTGCGATAGTGCCGGATTATTTTGGCAAGATCACAAGGCAAGGCCGCAAGTCTCTTGAGTCCCAAGCGCAGTAGATAGACTAAACTAAAACCGTAACTCCTAAAATGGATCTCGATTCTGTTGGCTGGCGCACAGGACGCATTCTACACAGGGGTTGGACTTGTTATTACTACGCTGTTTCGTAATTCGAGTCGTATTGTACGTAGGCGTGGCAAGACATCGGACTACCAGGTTGACCCTGTGCATGACTGTTTTATCTAAGCCTAGACGGCGTAAGGTGGGGGCGTAGCAGGTATCTCGCGGATTCCAGCGCGTGCTATGTTATCATTTATAGGCTCCTCCAGACGCTTGTCAAGAAACATTCCAGTAACGCGGCAAGCTACTTCACTTTGCATAAGAATTGCTGCGACCGACAAACGTCTTCCTTTCAGCACGCCAACCGCAAGAATGCTCAGCTTCACTTCCATTCTGGCTGCTTCCAGCATTGTTGCGCTCTCATTCGCAACTCCACTCTCCTTCGAGGACTCGTCTTGCACAATCTGTGTGGACCGTGTGAACGACTGCGGAAAGTACGTGCCAACTCCCGTGAATTGCTTTGTCGCTGTACAACCATGCTGATTGCAAACAGGCAGTACGGAGGCTGCTACGATTTCTGCAAGGAGCCACGCAAGGAGTTCGAGATCCCCAAGTGCAATAACGTTTCGGGCAAGAAGCAAATCTGCGAGTACGTCAAGAGCGAGTGCGGCACGATTGGAGGAGGATGTTATCCAGAAGATGGCCCGATTCCAGGCTGGGCGGCTCCGGAATGTCCTCCAAAGGAGGAGCCTAAGCCGAAAGATGAGTCGTGCCAGATCTGCGTCGAGCAGGTCAACGACTGCCAGAAGTACGTCTAAGACCTTTGTGGAGAGACTCTTCTCGGAGTTTGCACACCCATGCTAATGACAATGTGTCCAGAATGTATGGAGGCTGCTATGACTTTTGCGCTGAGAACAGCAAAGTATTTGACATTCCAGAATGCAACGGTAGCTCGGGCAAGCAGCAAGTCTGCGAGTACTTCAAGAATGACTGCGGAAAGGTCTTTGGTGGGTGTTACCCAGCAGGGGGCCCGGCTCCTCTCTGGGAGGAGCCAAAGTGTCCAGCTGCGTAGGCAGCTGGGAATGCCGTGACAGCCTGTGAAGGCAGAAGGAGTTAGAGGCGCGCTCATGGAGAGCCAGCGGAGTTCTGAAGCAGTCCAGCCCAGCATGAAGTGATGCGATGATTCAGCTCGAGATCCTCAATCTAGCCAGATCCAAGGCGGTTTAAGTCTGACCGCCGTATTTGCTCGCCTGACAGTACCCTAGCGATGTACAGCTCACAGCAGTGCTGGTCTGATTACAACTTGCTACCCACTCATTGGCGGTGCCGCATACTTGCTTCAGGTCTCTTGGTTTCGGGTTTTTCCAATTAGCTGGCGCCACATTGGCGGCATAGAGGACATCTTCCTCGAATGTGGCTGATGAAGTGGACATCTTGCTCGAGGGCTGTGTGGAAATTTTGTTCCAGACCTTGAGCGACTTCTCTTCTTGTGTGAATCTGGCTTTCGTCAGAGCCTCCCCTCGGGCTGTAGATGTTGTGCTGAACGCCGGGCCGGTGGCTTGACGGGTGGCTTTCCAGAGTAGATGCATTTTCCGAGGACTTGAGAAACTGGCAGCTTCGCGTAGAGTATTCCGGGACTTCGAGATCTTTCAACGTTGTGTCAAAGTGCGGGCAGAGTGGTTCTTAAAGTTGTTGGTGATGTTGTATGAGTGAGTGAGCTGCACGCGTTGAATGCGCTCCTCGCAGGCCACGGTACTTCTTCGGTCGACAGAGGCCGCCTCTAGCCGTCAACGCATGTTTCAGAATGCATCAGCATGTGACTTTGCCTAATGTAGCATCTTGTTGCGTGGTGATATAGTCAAACGCTGAACACCTCTCAAGTAGTCTCTCGCGGTCCTTCACCGTGGCCAGGGTAGCTGCGCTATCATGAAGATCGACTAGTGAGCATGTCGGCATGTGGCTTGAACCCGGAGCTGTTTGTCTCCGGCATGCTTGCCCGTTCGATGGCCGGAGGACACGGAACCGCGATGCGCTCTGATGATTGATGAAATGGAAAGGAGAGGAGAGGCTGTGCGCAGCAAGCTCCTCAATTTCTAGAATGCCAAGACTTTCTCTTCCTGCTCGATTTAATAGGAGACATCGCCAGGGCCGTTACCACAGGCGGTCTGCTGGCGATATGGGCTGTGTATGAGATGCAATAGCCCAGGTTCAAGATCTCGAACGGGTTGATGACACCGTGATTAGTTATATTTATTAGTAGGACGTATAGAAAGCGAAAGAGCGCTCTCCGCTAGCACAGTGTAACAAGAAGCGAGGGGTCAGTGCATCTAGAGGGTACATCCACGGTCGGCCTCTCTACTCCCAACAACAACACGTAGAAAAGGGAGAACTATCACGACTGCCATCGTGTGCGTATCGACGACTTTCAGAGACTCGGACCTGTAGGCGGCAGGGTCGCCACGCTGATTGCTTGAGTGCACAGCCCATCCAGACCAACCAGACCGGTCCGCCGTGGAGGGTTTGCTGTCGCTTCTTTGATGCCGCCCGTGTCCCGCAGGCAAATCATCAGACAGTGGCAGTCCTGAATATCCTAAAAGAATCCCAAGTGCAGACTGACAACGACAATGGCCACGCCTATAGAACCTCAGAGGCACGTCTCGACTTTGCCTCGTCCGTTGCCAGGTGAGACGTGGGCACCAATAGGCAAAGTGACCGTCCTCAACTATGGTCCGTATAGCGCCTCTGAGCAAGACTACTGTAGGATCTTACTCATACTGAAACGAAGAAGTGAATGGTCAGTGGAACGAAATTTTGGTACCAGTCCAAGATATGAGCTCTGCCGTACACGCAAGCGCACAAGTCACGATCCCGTACGTGTTTGTATGAAGGCTGCCTAAAGGCCCAGTCTAATGTCACGAAGCTTCATCTCGACAGCGAAGTCGCGTGATACCAGCAATGCGCAGCTACAACAAAAACTCGCGGCAGACTTCAGGGTGCCGTCTTGGTTCTGGGCCGCCAAAGCACAAGATGCAAGCGGATACTTCTACGCCAACAATGGGGCCAGCGTTGTGACTGTCTCCCATTTCCTGATCAAGTATATTGTCAACAGCGATAGCCAACCTCGTTCAGTCGAGCCCTACAAGTGGCATACGCCGAGCTTCGTCACGAGCTGGGGGAGCCCGACAAGGTCGTTTTGCTGTGTTTCAACTTTCCGTCAGAAGCACCAAAATCGTTCCAGGACACATTGGCGACTGTGCAAGCTGCTGATCTGATAAGCCACCCCTGTTCGATCCACAATATCGTGCTCGACCTAATTATCGATCTACACGATGCCGCAGTCTGGAAGTTTCGTGACTTCGTTCGCCTGCAAGAACAATCTCGACCAGCACTGCATCATCCCAAGCCCGACTACGCCGGCCTCCATGACCTCGCAAGACACGTCATGCATGCTACAGAAGTGTCGGAAACGGCATTGAATGTCATCGACAACATGCTTCAAGAAGTGTCCGCGTTTGACTCAAACATAACAGCACCAACCACCAACCCAGTAAACATCGCAGCCGAAATCCGCAGACACAAGAGTATACTGCAATGCATCAACCGCCGCTCCCAAGCCCTCGAAGAACGGCTTCGAAACGAAATCACCTCGCTCTCCACATCGCTTCCGAGCACGACTCCTTTCTCCAAGCACAGATGGCCCGCGCCGCAAATATCGACAGTAGAGCCATGAAGACGATCAGCATTCTAGGTATGGTCTTCCTACCGGGCACATTCATTGCCGTAAGCAAACATACGTGTCCCTCCTACCTCATCGCTTCGGCTGACAGGAACAGGCGCTCTTCAGCATGTCCTTTTTCTCTTTCACGCCCGCCAACGCAGTAAATGGGACTCCAGCTTCGTGGAATGTCTCCGACAGGTTTTGGATCTACTTTGTGATTACGGTTCCCATCACAGCGTTGACGATAGGAGCATGGCATTTCTGGCAGCGGAGGCTCATTTCTCAGGTCGCTTCCGTGTCGAGCAACAGTCCGGTCGCTATCGTGGATGATTCTCACGCTTCGTCACAGCAGCAGCAGCAGAAGAGCCCTGCACGAGTTCGACAACGGCGAAAGAATGCGGTGGGATCGGAGGTGTGATGTGGAATCTTGACTGCTTGTGTTGCGGAAGATGTCACTGCCGTGTCGAGTCAGGAGTGCTTCATGTTTATCCTCGTGAACCAGTGACATAGATCCAACGCTAAGGGATGAATTCCGGGAAGGTATGTAACGAGGTTCACTTTCAAGCTTATTCTTGACCGAACTTCGTGCCGACCATGGGACAGTCGAGCAACCGCCACATGGAACCCAGAATACCAAGGGCACCTGAAACAACATGCTCTTGCAAGTCATGGGCCTCGGAATTCGGCTACTAACTGTGGACTTGAGAGTTGATCTGCTTGATCTAGATTTCTGTACTGTAGATCCTTCTATGCTTCGCAAACGTATCGACTCAATCATCCGGATACTCATCCCTGATGTTACTGACAAACGCCCCAGCATCGCTGTCCCATCGATTGAAGTACTTTCCTGCGAGCGACATGAGAATCTCACTAGGATGCTGGCCTTTAACGCGCTCGACATCGATGTTCTCCTCTGCGACATATCTCACAGTCTTGTCATCGGCCCTAGACGCAGCGTCAGCGTTATGTACGATGCACAGCACTTTGTAAAAGTGCCGTACGGAGCTGGCAGGCTGCAGTCTGGTGCCGGTGGGGTCTGCTTCATGGGAGTCATACACGATATTGTAGAAGGGCTGTTCCCTTCCACCTGGCAAGTCGTCGACGCGCATCTGCTCGATCCACCGTTGTTCCGCGGAACATCTTCGATCCCAGCCAACGATGACACCTTCATACTCGTAGCGTTTGTGTCGAAAGTGTGTGCCGATGCGGTGTCTGGCGCTGCGTGCCCCTGGCATGCGGGGCGTAGGTGCCTTTCTGTTGCGGTCGTCGGTGCGGCGTTCGTTGACTAGATGCAGCAAAATGTTGTGCTCGCGCTCGCCTTCAAACATGGTTGGTAGGTATTTCTCGAACAAATTGATGTCTTCCGGGAAGTGTGCTTGGAAATGTTCGACAAGATAGGGCAAGCATTGCCGTCGTCGGTGCAGAGTGCTGGCGCTGTTGTTGTCACCAAGGATCATCATCGACCACAGCATACTGTACCATGCTGCCTCAATGTCTGGCCCAGAAAGGTTATCGCTCGCACGATAGCGTTCTCTGGCCGCCTGCACAGACCCCATGATATTTCGGCCGGCGCGCAGGCACATTTCGAGCGAAGTCGTCGCGCTCAGGTGATGGATGTGCTGATGCGAAGGAGCGCCCATCTGCAGCAACCGGAGACGAAGCTGTTCTGCGGGCACTTCTTCGTGACTCCGCCATGGGTCCATGTGCATGGTCTCGGGCTCGGCGCCAGGAATGATCATGACATGCTTGCCGTCTAAGGTCGTGCCCGGAGGTGCCTCAATAACAGCATGAACATGCTGTGGGTAATTGGATGGCTTCGCGTTGATGCCCAGCCGCCGAGACACCGCACAGTATATCGCTACTGCCTGCAGCGGGAGACAGGTGTGTCGGTCATCAAACAGAGCCATGGACAAAAAGTTGTTACGTAACGCGTGGTAGTTTTCGTGTCCCGCATTTCTGAGCAGTCCTGCCGATCGAAGGTATTCCGCGACTAGTCCAGCCTTCTTCCGTGTGCTCAGTGCATCGAACTCGTCGCCCGCATTCTGCTCACGTACGGCCTGGGCCAATCTATCGAACTCTCTGTCGATGTCGCTGAGATCGCCGTGCTGGCCGCTGAGCACGAACAAGTCGTACGCACCAAGCACCTCTTCCAGCCTGACCATCTGCCTCTGCTGTAGCCTCGTCCATTTCTCCAGCGCTGTCGCACGGTGAATCTGGCCAAGCACCGCATGGGCATAGTAGCGTCTGGCCAGCACATCCTCGGCGTCGTCGGGGGTATTGTCTCGGAGATCGAGCATCAGGTCTTTAACATCATAGCCGTGTCTTGCGATTTGTTCCATGCGCGCATATCGCTCCTGCTGGGTCAGGAGCAGACTATCGAACAGCTCACGCGCCTCGCGATCGATCCGAGCCCGCTCACTGTACAGCATGCGCCATTTGGTTTGCGCCGGTGGCAACTCCAGCTTCTCTGCCAGCTCCCGATGTTGCTGCCAGTGCTTCCATGTTTCCACACAATGTCGGCGCCAGACCAGAGGCTCGTAGACAATTTTGTTGCTGCGACGAGACGTCCGTCCGAAAGCGAGAGTGGCGGCTGGTGGGAGAAACTCGACAATCAGCTCGAGCAGTTCGTCTGGTAAGCGAAAGATTGGAGGCACGTCCTCGGCGCCCAGGATCTCAGTCATGATGGGCGTGATGTTGGTGGCGGTGAGAAAGCAAACACGCTCGAATCCATCGTCGTCATTCTAAGGATCGTGGTGACTTTATTAGTCAGCAGCTCCTTCCTCACGGCACGACATCATCGTTCCTTCCTCCAGCAGTAGTGACGGTCAAACCATCATGGCCCATCGCCGTCTCTCCTACGATAATGACCCAATCCTACTTCACTTCTACCAAAGTTGTGGCCTCTTCCGCGGGAATTCGGGCGAACAAAGCGTGGTCGCTCTTCGGCCGCAAGTCGAAATAGTTCACATGCCGGTCGGAGCGGACGTGCGAAGGATCCGCGTTGAAGTAGAACTATGTTGTTTGGTGAGCAATGATGACATAAAATCCGTGCTCCTTCAGCTTCCTCGCATAATTATCCCCGTCGTCTGCCGAATTGTGCTGTTTGCCGAGTGCATATGCGGCTGGTCATGCTGTGTGAAGTGCAATCTCACCTGAATTAACAACCAGCAGCTCCCTCTCATGCATGATTCACGGTGAACGACAGTCCTACTACAGACTTCCTCCGAATCCCAGACACATCTCAGACTCAGCTCCGCTGCAACGACTGACAACATGAGTCGGCCCGAAGGTGCTGACCTGAAACGAGTCAATTCATACCAAGTAGGCGCAAACCCGTCGCTATTGTTTGATTGCAGTGTGTCTGACAGCGCCGTAGTGGCCAGCCGGCCATGTCGCCCACCTCAGCGAAGGCCAGCAGGCAGCGCTGGACAAGTTCAAGGCTCTGAGTCAGGAAAAGGGCTACTACGAACCGGGCCATGGAAAGACTCCAGCTTCACACGATGACGAGACTATGCTGCGCTACCTCCGCGCGAGGAAGTTTATGCCGAACGACGCCTTCGGACAGTTCAAGGATACCGAGGATTGGCGCGCAGAGAACCAGCTGGACACGCTGTACGAGACGATCGACGTGGACGAATATGAGCAGACGCGCCGCCTCTATCCCCAGTGGACTGGCCGCATGGACAAGCGCGGCATCCCGCTCTACGTTTTCGAGGTTGCCGGGTTGAACACAAAGGACATCAATGCGTACCAGAACGACGAGGACCGGAAGAAGGAAAAGAAGGCAAAGAAGGGCGACAAGATGGATATCAAGGCCAAAGCGCCACGAAAGATGTTGCGGTTGTTCGCACTATACGAGAACCTCTGCCGCTTCGTGCTTCCACTCTGCTCCGCCGTGTCGGATCGCCAGGCTACCGAGACGCCTGTGAGTCAGAGCGCGAACATTGTCGACCTGAGCAAGGTTGGGCTGAAGCAATTCTGGACGTTGCGGGCACATCTGCAAGACAGCTCTTCGCTGGCCACTGCGCATTACCCAGAAACGCTGGATCGGATCTTCGTGATTGGCGCGCCATCCTTCTTCAACACGATATGGGACTGGGCCAAGGGCTGGTTTGATCCCATCACGGTGTCGAAGATCTACATTCTCAACGACAAGAACATGCTTTCCGAGCTCTCCAAAGTCGTCGACGTTGAGAATATTCCCAAAAAGTATGGCGGTAAGCTGGACTGGAAGTTTGGAGACATGCCATACCTGGGCCCCAGCGTGGCGGAAAGCCTGCGCTGGAAAGAAGTCACAGAAGAGCATGGGCACAAAACGCTGCCCAAAGGGCCCATCAAATGGGAGTATGACGAAGACGGAGACCTAGTAGCCATCGCAATTGGCACAGAAGCAGGGAAGCCGCGGAGGCAGGTCCTAGCGGGGCTACACCCTGACGCTGGCGTGGCCAAGTTGGCGCTGAGCCCTGGACGTCAGACCTTGAATCCCACACAAAGTGCACTATTTGCGATTGTCAGCGGGCAAGCAGCAAAGACTGAGCACAACAAGGCCACAAAGGAACACATGGCGAGCGGTACCGCGGGCCAGAACCTCGACACGGCGAGCAACACAACTACAACGAACCTCAACGTAATGTCTGCGGACAATGTCAATCCCCAGACGACAGAGGCAGACTCTAGCAACGCAAACACATTCGAAGTGCCATACCGGGATCCCGAAAACGACATTGCCCACCCTCCAGAAAACACTAGACAGGGCACGTCTCTCACGAGACAAGCTCAGCAGAGCAATACACACGCAGAAGGAATGCTGGATCATGGCACGCCCCACACACGTGTGGACGGCCAAGGCACAGAGCACAGCGTCATGGAGCCCCGCACTGTCGGACAAGCACCAAAAGAGACGCCTATCACGAAGGAGGAGGACTCACAGCCGACGATCATTGCACAAGTGCAAGACTACGCTGGCCAAGCACAATCTGCTGTCGTTGGTGCAGTCGGCACTGTTGCAGGTGCTGTTGGTCTCGGCGGCGCGCCGGCTGCAGCTGAGGAGAAGCAGGAAGAAGTGAAAAAGGACGATCCACGCGTGGATGACCTGAGCCAGGCGCAACTAGAGGAATTCTTGCGTGCGAAGAGCAGCAGTCAACCCGAAAAGCTGAACGGAAAGAAGGTCAAGGTGACTTCTTAGAACGAAGACATCAGGACTGGTGTTCCCAGGCGCGGAAGAGCGAGGCGAAGAAGAAGGTGTGCATATCTTTGTTATCGTTGAGGCGTTTGTCCGTGAATGCCACCAGGTTATGCAGACCCAGCGGTTGATCTTACCTTACTAAGGTACAGTCTGCTTGCAATCGAAAGGAACGATTTAATGATGGAACACGATCTTGCCTTTCTTACTTGCGTCGTGCTGACTTTCCACAAGGTCGATGTTCTGATCTACAATAATAACATCTAGAGTCACCTGCTCTTGTTCGAATTCTGGATCTCGTCTGTACTCCCTCGCCAGCATACAACGTGGCATTCCCCTCTCCGAAATTGGCTCGTGATGGTCTTAGAAGTGGAACACCTTTTACGAGCGCACGACTTCCCTGCACTGCAAGGGGAATCGTCTAACAGTTTCTCGAAATCACAATGGCAAGCTCAGCGAGGGCGGTTGTACATTGGCCTCATATACGGCTACACCATATTCGGCCGAACTGGTCGCCATGGATCGACATCAGTCATTCTCCAAGAGGTTGGCAGAGGCCGGTCTGCGGTGCATGTTCGTCAAGCCCTCAGAGGTCTGTATCTCGACAGCTTGCAGCATCCCGGCGAACGGAGGACGGAGGCTGATGTACTAAAAGATCCTCGACACGCTTGTGAGTCTTCAACACAACACACACATGGCATAAGGTTTTCTTATTACTGCGGTACGCAGATGTCCATCAGAAGTGGCACTTCCAAGGAGTTCCAACGATGCGCTCGAAGGAGACCTTTCTCAATATTCACTCGACAGCGGTCGCTAACGCCGACATCAGCGTTTTCTTAGACGGACCGAGTCTCTTAACTATCGAAGTCTCGTGAGGCAAACATTGATGGGGCAAGTTACGGCCAGACAACAAACCAGATGTGAAAGCTGTGCTGAATGCACATAGACCACGGAGGAAGTACGTGGTACGTATGTGCCCCAATTCCGCGGTCGTCGATCATGCCATAATTTTGCTGCGCAGATTACTAGTTTATCGGGAGTGCTGACACCTCATCAACACTATAACCTAGTGTTCTTAAAGCCGCCAACCCTCCTGTCCTACCCCCAAGGAGGCCGAAGGCGCTAGAGAACATGTCGATCTAGGGAGGCTATACCCTGCTATGCGCCTTGGAACAGACCTCTTGAGCGAATTGGCAAACGCCCTAGTTCTAGCGGACAGATGAATATCTACATCAGGTCCTTCCCGGTTTGCCACGGGATCTTGCGGTCTCGGAAGCCGTGGGCGCGGAATAAGGTCATCACAGAACCCGGAGTCGTTGTCAAGGGATCTGAGTGCCAGGACCGGGAAATGGCCAAGGCCAGTGGGAAGGCGATGATGTATATGTCAGGCCTACGAGGATGCTCATTCAGAAGGTGACGCCAGCTCAAAACGCCGTGAAGATTCGTGGGAATCCTTCTTGATGGCGAGTGCCTGGCTCCGCGAATCGTGGTGGTAAAGGTGCACAGCAATGAGTGCTCGTGTTCACCTCGGCGGCTTGCCATTGCCCACTTGCTCTTTCATAGCGTCAATGTAGGCGCTCAAGAAGCCCGCCTTTGGCTGCTCATTCAGACTGCTCTGTGTCTCGCGCCATGCTGCATCCGCATTCGCGTCCTCGTCCACAGTGCTATGCTTCGCTGTCTGTCCTGCTTTCTTCCGCATGCTCTGCCACACCTGATCTGCGCGCTCCGCGTCAGCATCGCCCACGGCACCTCGCGCGTTCACACTATGGTCTTCGACGCCTCTGGTCCTCATGGCTGCTTCTCTCTCTTCTCGCTCCGCCTGGCCGATTTGTCCCTTCAGCTCGTCGATGAAGTGCTTGCTAAAGCCCGGCTTGGACGGGTCTGACAGATTCGTGCCGCCGGGCTCTTCGTGTGGCAAGCCGTGGCGGATCCGATGGACCTGCTTTGCGACCTTCTCGACGCCACGGTGGAAAGCGGGCGTCCGCAGCAGAGCCTGCACAGCGTAGGCTTCGAGCACTCGCAACCACGGGGCCATGGTGGTGGTGGACTGGTGGAGGTTCCAAACACAACAACAGCACTGGAGATACTCGGCAGGCAAGTTCAGGCCACGCCACGCCCCCGCTGTGAAGAGAAGGCCGGCGCCACTTGGAAGAACAGGTGAAATGTGGTGAAGAAGGACAATAATAAGGTATCATTCAAATACCAGGAACCGGTCATTTGTCAGCACACTGGTTGTGTACTGACTGTAGCACTATAGAATATACGGAGTGTGAGAATCGAGTGGTCATGGATGGATTTTAGAACTAGGTATTGCTGGAACCATGAACAAGGGCGTCGCAAGAGGTCGGCAGCATCGCGTTTCACAGTGCCAGGCGGCGGACGTGATTGGCCGGCGCATCTCTCGACTGCCACGGTTAGGCGCAAAGTTGACCAGTCAGTCCTTCACTCGACGACGACTGCCGCAGTCATAGAATATCCCTCGCATTCACACCACATCCGCTGTCTGCTAGAATGGTAGTGTTCACTGTCGGTTCTTCTTTTCCTCCTTCTTTCTCCTCTTCTTCTCCTTCTTCTCCTTCTTCTCCTTCTTTCTCCTCTTCTTCTCCTTCTTCTCCTTCTTCTCCTTCTTCTCCTTCTTCTCCTTCTTCTCCTTCTTCTCCTTCTTCTCCTTCTTGACCCGCCAGCAACAAAGCAGATTCCAGCAAACTACTCCACCAGTCCAGAGCACACATTACCCGCACCACGGCCGTCCGACGCTGCTCACCCACCCTTGTGTCTGGCCTCCCGTCCATCGCAACCCGCAAGAGCATTGGGTCTTCAGCAGCTGCCGAATGCTCCAGCGACTCGACTGCAACGAGCCGCATCCTGCTGTACCCCCACCACCACCCACGTTCTCTGCACCACCACATGGCGACGTCCACTCTGCCGGCATTTCTCAAGCAGTCGAGGACCGAACTGCACAGCAAATTCGTCGATCTCGAGTGGCAGCAGCGCAATCGCCTGCTGCAGGGCTCCCAGCATCCGCTCGATCCCAACGACCCGCCGTCGCGCTTCGCTCGTCTGACCGACGATGCTGTCAAAGAGCGCAACCGCTACCTGAATGTCGAGCCATTCGCCCACAACAGAATCAAACTGCGAGTCGCGGAGGGCGTGTCCGACTACATCAATGCCTCGCCCATCCAGCTGGGCAAGCGGCGCTACATCGCAACCCAGGGACCCAAGAACACGAACGTCAACCACTTCTATCGCATGGTGGCTTCCGAACTGAAGAGCCCTGCCGTGGTTGTCATGCTCACGCAGACCCACGAAGCAGGAAAAGAAAAGTGCTTCCAGTACTATCCTCTCAGCGCCGACCAGAGCCCTCTGAACATACCTCGCGATGAGCAGTACGATGATGGATTCGAGGGCGAGGTGGAGCTTGTGGATGTGGAAATGGATGCGGCATCAAGGACTGAAGTACGGCAACTGAATGTCAAAACCACGGCAGACAATGGAAAGTCTCGCGAGATTGAGATGCAGCATCTGTTGTTCTCATGCTGGCCAGATTTCCTCGTTCCTGAAGGTGACGATCGCAAAGCCTTGGTCGAGCTCGTGAGACTGTCTGCACAGCTCAATCGAAAGTCCTCGGCCGACACCTCAGCCGCGACGAACGGGTCTTCGTTCGCCGAGGATCTTGCTGGAACCGATCAGGACAATCCTCGAATCGTCCACTGCTCTGCTGGAGTGGGACGTTCTGGTACCTTCATCGCGCTGGATTACCTCCTCAGCCTCCTGCTGTCGGGCCAACTCGACAACCTCTCACCTCAGGAAGACCCCATCGCCGACACCGTCGACAAGCTTCGTCAGCAGCGCATGATGATGGTGCAGGGTGAATCGCAGTTCATGTTCCTGTACGAAGTCCTGCGCGAGCAATTCCTTGCCCGACATCAGACAAATGGTCACGACACAACTGCCGGCGCACAAGGGTAGCACCAAGAACGGTACTTGGATCACGCATTAATGAAAGTCACGCAAGCGGGAAGGTTGTTGCTGAATTGTTGCATAGAGCGGCCTACGAATGGCGAGACAGGACCATGACATCAGTGGTTCGTGCATGGCTATGGGCATAGACTGGGGGCGGCACTTTATAGCGTTCGAGCATGGCGAGGCTGTTTTGAGTAGTAGTACTGGAAATGAAAGAGGGTGTGCGTCGACTGTGACCCGCATCTGTCGAAACCACTGTCCATTGCGTCAAGAACTGCCACTCTACAAATCGAGTCTATGGTTGTTGCCAAGAGCTGATCCCCTCATGCGCTCCTCGGACCTGGCAACCTCCAACAAACAATCCAATAAACAAGCAACGGAGGCAACCTGCGTCTGCAGCCTCGCGCCGCAATGCCGTACCACAAACTTGACTTCCTATAAACTCGTGCAGTCCAAGACGCCTCTAATAATTAGAAAACCATGTCCTCCCCACCCCCACCCCGTAAACCCACAGCGTTCATCTCCGGGCCCCTCGACGCAGACACCGCCTACTTTAACCACCACTACCGCCCACATCTCGACCGCGCCCTAGCCTCCAACCACGCCTTCATCATCGGCCCCGTCTCCGGCATCGACACCCTCGCTCTCACGTACCTCCTCGCCTCCCCGATACTCGTCGCGCCTTCGCAAATAGCTGTGTACATGACGGCATGGGAAGCTCCGCTGCATGTCCCGCGACTGCAGAGGCTCCGAGGAGTGAGGGTTGTGGTGTTGGAGAGTGAGAAGATGATGTCGACGAGGGAGCGCGATGCGGCTATGACGAGGGATATCGATTATGATGTTTGAGGTTTAGGACTGAGAGGGAGTGTCGGGAGGTTTATGGGGGATTGTGGAGGGCTAGGGTTAGCAATACGGAGATGAATTGGAGGAGGAGGAGAGGAGGAGAGGCTGATGTCAAGTATGTGAGGCATGTTGGGAGAGAGGAGGGTGGTGGTAGTAGTAGTAGTAGCAGTAGCAGTAGTAGTGGGTGGAGACATATGTTGGAGGCTATGAGGGAGGGAAAGAAGAAGAAGGGCCGTGAGAGTGAGAATACTGGAGTGGAGACGTGTGATGGGAGTCGTGACGGACATGCAGAGTGAGTTTTCATGCCCGCTGGCTTGAGTGCGCATTTGGTTATGCGGTGTTAAGGCTGTCACCCGGTCGTCTATGTGCTCTAGCACGCTTGGCCATCTGTAGCCGTACTCAAGCTGGTATCACGCCCACGGCGATCACGGTCTCAGCCAGAGGTGTACTCTGGCAAGACCACCATGGCAATGTTGGCCTCACTTCGATCGCTCTGCTGGTTGTTGGCCGCGGTGGCTTCTTGCCCAACTCGCACCACAGTATTCCTTTGGGTACATCTCGTTAGGGCTCGCTGTAGTAATGGGATGGGCCCGTTCGACTGTCCAAGTCTGCAAGCAGTACCAAGCGTCCTGGTCACGAGTCGCAATGTTGTTCGCAGCCCGGAAAAGCCTCTGCTTTTCGGTGCCTGCTCCACAATGCGGCCAAGTACGCGAAGCAAATCGCTGCCCGCCTGATGCATCAGGAGCCGTCGTGGACGAGCTCTTGCCAATTCAGGCCGATTGCTGCCACTTTCATCGCTTCACGATCAAGACTTGTGCTTTTGCTGTGGTAGCCATTCGTTCACGTGCCCTTGGAAGCTTGAGCAAGAGCATCCAGCTCCGCCTGAAAGGCGCTCATCTCTGCTAAAATGTCTCTTGAATGATCCGACCCCGGCGAGACAACAGCTTGTTCGGTGCTTTCGCTCGTCTCTGCTACTTTCTGCAGACTTGAGATTGACGCCGATCTTTCGCTGTCGAAGCTGGTCCCACGGTAGTGCTCGCCACTAAGTCTGCGTTGGAAGTGATTCTGAGACCCATCGAGACTCGTGCGCTTTGATCCATGAGCACGACGAGGCGGAGGTGGCGGGGGGACAGTAGCACTGCTTGCAACCATTGATGCCGGTCTTGGTGCAGTCGTGGAGTCGTCCGAGTGCTGACGGCTGACATTCGAACTGCCCCGCCCCGATTTGCTTGGGTGCCGCCGTAGTGGCGGCGGCGGGGGTGGAGTATGTTTCGCTCCTTCGGCCAGTTGAGCTTGAGACTGTGCTGACTGAGCAGCTGGGTGTGATTTTCGAGTTGGAGGAGGTGGCGGGGCCAACTTGTTAGAAGATGATGGAGTAGCAGCATCCACTTCACCTGGAATGATCGAATCCTGTGTCATATTCGAAAGGTTTGAACTGCTCCGCGCTCGGCTGTGAGCCGCTCCAGATTTTCTCGTGGGAGGAGGCGGCGGCACAAGTTTTGGTCCAACGGCGAGTGACGGCTCTTTCGCCTCTGTTTCCAGTGGAGGCGTGTTCTTCTCTGGCACCGAGGGTGGCACCGCTATGGGTGGGTCTTGAGGCGGAAGAGGCAACGGTTTGTTCAGATCGCTGCCCGGCCTTGGTGAGGCTGACCTCAAGATTCCAGTGACATGTTGAGCATGGACGGGAGCCGGTCTAGGCCCAGGAGCCATGAATCCTGGCGGAATCGATTGGTCGAAATCAGCAAAGGATACAGTTTGAGGACCTTTCGTCTTCGTCTTCGGAGGAGCAGGAGGTGCCAAGTCGTCTGATCTGTCCGTGCCCATAAGGCCGGATCTCTCGTTGTCCTCTTCATCTGACTCTGAATCGTAGTCGTCATGTGCATCTGTTGGCGACTCTGGTTGCAAGCCATACGCGGGATCAAAGAGGGAAGATGTCTGCGTACCGTTCCCGCTCGTATCTTGAGATCGAATCGGTGCTGTCGACAGACTAGCTGGTACCGGGGCGCCTCTCAGTAGAATATCCCTAAACGCGTCCACATCCAGTACGGGCTTGGTCTTCTGCTCACGGTCGTGTACTCCTGGCACCTCGTCTGACGTCCCAAAGCCTGCCTGTTGCGTTGCCAGCGTTCTTGCAAACGGATTGTACGGAGCCCTCGTCGTGCCTTCCTTCGCATTGCCTCCAGCACCGTTCAAGGATGCATCCGCTCTTCCCACCCCTTCGCTTGCTCTCTCGCTTTCGTCTTCCCTGTCGTGGATGTCTGCGGCTGCCCGAATGGCCACGGGCGGAGCTGGCCGTCTCCCATCCTGGGCGCTGGCAGTCTCCTCTGGCGAATGCGGTGGACTTTGGATCACGACTCGTTTCGTCCTTGGCTTTGTGGGAGGAGTTGCTGCATCTGGTCAATTCCAGCCAGCCCGGTGCCGTGTTCAGCATGCGCGATACTGGCAGTCTTACATGCAGCCTCGTCTTCCGCGGGTGCTCTTGCACCATGAAAGAGGTTTGCTGACGCGGGATCGGGCTCTACGGGCACGCGCGAGCGACGGAATGGATTGCTAGACATGGCTGCTCACAGACGGTCCATGCCAACGGCTCGGGGCAGACGTGCACATGCGGACGGGCAAAGAGAACGAGAGAGGGGAGATCGAGAGACGCCCGCTATGAGGACGACCCGCAGCAGATGGAGAGTCGTGTGAGAGGCACACGAAACTACCTCCGTACTGACTCCAAGATCGTCATATTGGCCAGTCTGGACTCGCCAACACCCCGGCGTGTGCATCGTGCTGCCCCACAGCTGCGAGGTCAAGTTCCTCGCCAAACCACACACATCACACACCATCAGCATCATCTCCGTTTCTTCATCAGTCAGCATTCAGCTGCCATCAGTCGGTGGGCAGGAGCATCCGTCTTCCGAAACACCAGGCAGAAATCCGTCCGCTGATCCGCCAAGACGCGAGACCAGAACCTCAGCCATCAATGTACGCGGCAATGCCAAGCAAATATATTGATTGCATGTGAAGAATGAATCTATGACCCTGTTTATCATCTCGGCAGCACTTTTAAGAACCGACCTGGTCGGCTCTCCAAGTGGATCACAGGCAAGCCTCATCGTGTGTCGCCCTGGCTCCGGCTTCAAGGTGAACATCCCCGCGACGGTATACTAACTTTGGAGAAGCTGGGTTCGGAGCATACCATATGATCCTGCTTCTCTCCTCGGTCCCAACGGCAATCGAGCTGCAAAGTCTCTGCGAACAGTAACTCTGGCTGTATCTTCGCCGATTTCACTGTGAGAGGGTGTTGCTAATGTTCCTGCCTTGCAGGCCATTGTAGCTAGTGCGATAGACATTTTACAAGATTCAACGCATTTGGTCAAGCTTAGCTTCGGCCTTCGAAACTCATCCGGTCCTGAGAACGTCTTGGACTTGCTGATTGTGGAGGCGACTCCTTCTGGGAGTATCGACTACAGTCTGCAGAACGACGAGACACAATTTCGTGGGTTCCTCGACTCGGCAGAATCTGATTACGAGATTGAAACCGGTGATATGCGAAGCGTGCTCAGGCCGTAAAGGAAGTGATGTTGAGTGGAGAGCTGGACGAGGACTTTGCTGTCCACCTGGAAAGCGCCCTGAAGCAGCCGATTACGGTGGAGGATGCTGCCATGAAGGAATTCAGAGACAGTCCAGGAGGCAAATGCGCACGAAGTGGCCAATTTGGCGAAACATATAGCCAAATAACCCGACGTCCGAACCTGTACGCTCTAGTGGTAGCCCAGCACGGAACACGAGACCAGGCTTGCGGCCTGCAGAAGAACGAGTCGTTGTCTTCAACTCGCTGGTCCATTGGTTCTGTCGATGGCGGTGGCCGCAATTGTGGTAGGTACGAGGCAGAAATGTCGAAAGTTCTTACTGAGCCTTGAGTCTTCCTTCCTCTCGAAAGGAATGATCCTTCTTGCTTCCTCTTTCCAACACGCACACCGCGTGACAAGAGTTGTCACTCAGATCGCCTTCACTGGCTCAGAATCGCACCAACACGAATGCATCATCGCCATGCAGCTACACGGACGGCTTTTATGTCTGCCCCTGCTGGCCTCCGCTGTCTTCCTTGACAACGCAACAGTCACCATTGTGAGCGATGTTGACGACATTCTGAGAGTGACCGAGGTCTGGAACCTTCGACGTGCTGTACAGAACGTGTTCGCGGACCCTTTCGAGCCTCTGGACGGCATGCCAGAGCTATATCGAGACTACGCGCGAGTGAATGGGACACATTTCGCTTACATCACGGATGCTCTCACTACCTGGGGCGAGAGCTACCTGCAAGGACTACCGAAATAGTATGTGATTCGCATAGTCAATATTCGTCAGCGAAATAGCTGACGAAAGAGCACAGCTATCCAGCTGGAGAGATCGGAATCAGGGAGCTACGATTCGCCCACATCAAGGCGTTTTTCAACTTTCGACAGACCAGCATCCAGAGCCTGATCGATCGGGATTCAAACAAGAAGTTCATTCTCGTCGGTGACTTTGCCACGCCAGGTCTCAGCGACGCCTACGCCCGATTGGCTCTCAAGAACCCTCGCCAGGTACAATGTCTATGGATGTTAGATGTCAGAGCAACCAATCCTGCCAACTTGTTGGTCCCGGTGACGAAGCTGCTTGCCAGCAAGAAACTCGCCAATCGCTGGACAGTCTTCGAAACGGCCGCAGAGTTCCATCGAGAGAGTCTCGCGTATCTCCACAGGCTCAATGGAACCACAGACGAGAATTTTGGCTGCGAGTCTCTTATTCCCCGACAGAAGGCGTTCCTGAGAATATTGCAAAACAAGCACATGAACAGCTTTGGAGCCACCACGAAGACTGTCATGAATACTTTGGTTACTCTCATGCAGTGCCTCATGCTCAGCCCCTGGCGTCCAAGTCCACAGTGCCGCTACGATCGACGAGAAGGAACGTGGTATCCGCGCCACCAGAAGTTTGAGTCAAATGGTCTGCTGCAGGACTGGAAGAACTTGTCAGACACAGTCATCAATGGCACGAGATACGACAAAATGTGCCAACACGATGGCAAGTTCTATCTAGTCAATGGGACGTGTCCAGACTTCGGTCCCAAATGAGCTTCGCCGAGCACATTGGCCGGTGAATCCAGTTCTCGTACTTGCTAGAACAGAGATGCAGGTGACGCATGACGAGCACTGGAGCAATCGCAAGTAGCATTCAGGATGACAGCATATTCGGCAGTCCAGACACGTGGCATCAAGCTAAAATTGAAGTAGTCTACGGCACAATCCTCGAATCCCAATCATCCGCGAAGAAGTTGCTGCCAAGTTTGATGCTTCTCATAGCGCTTCTCATCGTCTCGTTTGCATCTCGCGCAGCTTTCTGCATCTCAGCAGCCTTTTGCGCCTGGGCCAAAGCTTCAAGGTCGATGTCGTCAATTTCTCGAGTCACGGCAATGGCAAGTTGCTTATCGAGTACCTGCAAAGCTTTGCGCTGCAAGTGCCCAATGTCAGTCGCCACTTTCTGGGCGGACTCCAATCTCGCCTTCTTCGCGACATGGACTTCGTCTTCGTGCTGTGCCTCGCGTTCCTTGCGCTTCTTCTCAAGCAATTCCTTCCGTCGAGCCTTCTCCGCCAAGTACCGAATACTGTGACCGCGAGCAATGCCTTCTGGCTGTTCGACAGGGACAGGGGGAGCAGTGAAGAAGAGCACTCTCCCAAATTCGTCTCGCTGATACTGCTCGCGGACTTCTGCTGGTATGCTGAGGTTTGCAGCATCGGGGAGGGTGTACACTTCAACTTGGGGTGGTGCGCGATAGTCCTGCGCTGGAGGTCGCGGCGCATAAGCAGCGGGGTTTGCTGATGCAGTCGACTGAGGCGCATAGCTTGTCGCTGGCACCATTGGGCGAGGCGGAACTGTCTGTGCTTGCATAGGTGTAGATGGTGCATAACTGACTGGAGTCGCGGAAGGCCCTCTTGGTGCTGTGGCTGGGATGGCTGGCTGGTACGATTGCGGGCGTGGCGTGTACTGCTGTACGGGCAGTGTCGGGTTGGACGGCGCGCGGTGTAGTTGCTGCTGCGCCAAGGGTTGCTGGTAGCTGTGCTGGGGAGTGGGGGGCGCCTGCTGAGGCGGTGGCGTGGGTAGCTTTGGTGGCGGAGGAGGTGTTGGCTCTGGTGGTGGAGAGTCTTTCTCGCCGCGCGGCTTCCGGTGAACCGCGCCAATCTTGGGTGGTGCACCCTCTGCTCCCCACTGTACTTTGGGGAAATCGTCTGTCTCCTTCTGATCATCCTTGAGCATGAAGGCTATCGGACTAGGATACTTCTTCATCTTTCTGGGGTGATCAAAGAGATCCATTTCATAATCCTTGTCACGGACTTCGTCTGGGAGACAACTTGCCCATGTCTTGATCGTGTTGAACTGATGCGCCGTCTCATTGTACCGCGATTGACAGACGTAGATCTCAGTACCCTCTGCCAGATTTCGAGGGCGGCCCTTGAAGTATCGTGTGTAGAACATGACAAAGCACTTCCCTTCCACTTCATCGAGACGGTGGTCTCGGTAGCGGCCAGTCTTGACAATTTCGTTTGCGAAAAAGTGCTTGTCGAAGCGATGTACAGTCTGTTCTGGTCGATAATACCAGCACACGTTGACCATGTTCTCGCCCTTTGGATTCTTGTACGTGCGATAGACTTGCGCAGGTATCGGCTTGGTGAGGTCGTTCGGATTCTGGATGTGCACCCAGTCTCCAACTTTGTAGAGCTCACCATTGTGCAAGACACCATTGGGCAATGGCACTTTCCCTTCATCATCTGCAAACGCGTCGTCTGGCTTCGCCTTTTCCGCATCGTACAGCTTGCCAGCCTCCACTTGCAGGGTCACAGCCTCTTCGTAGATTTGCGAGTCGTCTGTGTTGTATTGTCTCGCATTGTTGAACATGAGGTTCACGTCCGCCATGAATTCCTCGAGGGTCTTGTACTTCTTGCGCTTCACTTTGCGCTTGAGCTGGTCGTACGCCATGGGATTCTTGATCTCATTGTAGTAGTCTGGCAGCTGCGCCTTGTCCGGCAACCGGTCAAAGCTCTTGATTATGAGTTGGCCACTCAAGTTCTTCACTTTGCGTATACCCTTGAGGATGGTCTGTATCCGTGCCTCCATCGGAGTGAGCAGCTTCGGCGGTCTTCCTCGGGCGCGCTTGCCGTCCTCGCCGTCTTCTGCCCCTTCCCGTTTCGCTATTGCAGTCGATGCTCGTGGACCTTTGCGCTTCTTCCTTCTTCCGCCCTCCTCTTCATCTTCATCTTCGTCCTCATCTGCATCCTCATCTGACGACTCTTCCGCCTCGGCATCCGCGTCCGCAGGCCCAGAGCCCTCGGCGACCAGCGGGACAGTCTCTACGAAGGTCGGGATCTCGCCGAGATCAGGCAAGATTGCGGCTTCCGACGCGACAATCCCTTGCTGCACTAGAAGTTGCAACTGCCTTTCGATCTCCTGCTTCACCACCAGCGCATCCTGGAAAGCTCCACTTTCGGGGATGTTGAACACTTGCGCGTTGTACGGTATCAAGGCAAAGTCGCGTACAAACTCGTTGAAAGCCTGGTACTCCTTGCGCGCAATCTTGCGCTTGATGGTGGACAGCGCCATGGGCTCTTTGATCGTGTCATAGTACTCGGGCATGACGCGCTTATTGATGAGACGGTGGAAGAGCTTGGTGGGATCGAAGCCGTCGCCTGTCCGGAAATCATAAATTGCATTGAGCATCCTGGACATGGCCTGCCATTGCGCATCCGGGATTTGCGAGCCATCGTTCAGCGGTTCCGTGGACGGCACCGGCGTCGAACTGGGACTCCGGTCGCGGCCTTTGGTCGACTGCCGTCGCGAAGCCATCGCGCATCGGTGTGTTGTGGTGTCGAAGAGGATGAAGTCGTGTGATGGCCCGTGGACTGGCTACTGGGCTTTTGGAAGTCGCGATGCAGCGGGACGCGATCAGGCATTCAGGCAGAAACAGTTCACATTCACTCACTTCCGGCAAGTCGTATGCACATCCACCTCCACAACGACTCGGAAACTTCATCCGATCACGATCTACAGCAGTGGCAGTGACCCATACAGCCAAGGTCGGTCATCTTGCCACGTGCAGTGTTGAACACTTGACAATTTTGTCAGCAGTATCGCAGCTTCTCAAAACACGCGTCATCATCATCGCCTACCAATTGCCACGGACCGTCGGTTCAACGACTTCTGCTTCCAACACATTCAACGGACTGGCACCTCTGATCATACTCTACAACTTGTAGCATCGCCACGTGTCAGCAACAATGACTGGCTCTCTCCGGCTTCGCGTGCGGGGGCCAGAAGGTCAAGCCACCATAAGCATTGACAGCCAAGCATCATGGAGTGATCTCATGGAAGAAATATCAATGAAGACTGGCGTTGCCGACTTCGACCTCAAACACGGCTTCCCGCCTCAAGCGCTCAACACAGAATCGATCGACGGCCAGACGAAACTCTCAGATTTGCCCCTCAAGCTTAATGGCGAGCAACTCACGCTTAGTCCACGAAACATGCAAGCAAATCTTTCAACCCCTATGGCAGGAACACAACCCTCTGCCGAAGCGGTCAGATCACTTCCTGTGCACAGCCAAGGTTCGCCACCCACACACAAGCCCAGTGACTTTCCAAATCAGCCACTAGGGCTCACTCGCAAACCGAAAGGGAAAGTGGAAGACGACCCTCCTGAGATCCCTGTGCCGCAGCTGGAAGGTGTCATGGTCCTGCGAGTGATGCCCGATGATAATAGCTGCTTGTTTCGAGCGCTCTCTTCTGCTGTCCTCGGCCCAGGACTTGACGGTATGACAGAGCTACGCAGTGCCGTAGCGCAAGAGATACAGGCCAGACCAGACTTCTACACCGAAGGTGTTTTGGAGAAGAAGCCTGACGACTACTGTCGCTGGATTCAACGCGGCGATGCATGGGGAGGAGGGATTGAGCTGTCAATTTTGAGCGAGAAGTTCGACATTGAGATCTGCAGCATTGATGTACAGACTCTGAGGGTGGACAAGTTCAATGAAGGGCGACCGACGCGATGCATACTGGTGTACTCCGGCATCCACTACGATGTTTGCGCTGTTACTGCCTTCGCCGGTGCGGATCCAGGGGCTGATCGCAAGGTGTTTGACGTCATGCGACTCGAGGACGAGGAGATTGATGGAGGAGCTCTGGATGCCGCGAGGGAGCTCTGCCGTGTCCTGCAAGGCAGGCACTACTTCACAGACACTTATGGCTTCTCCGTCAAGTGTAATACGTGCGGCGAGCAGGGCAAGGGGCAGCAATGGGCCCAAGCACACGCAAAAGAAACAGGCCACGGCGACTATGGAGAGGCGGATTGAACCATTGCTTATGGAGTGCTGTATACTGCAGTACCGTGGGTCTATTGGGATGCGTAGAGAACTTCGACAGGCCTTTTGCACTGGCAGCTACTATAGCCACGGGCATTCCAGCAGTCGTGTCTAGGCTCGAAGACGAGAAAGGGGGGAATTCAATTCACGATGCTGCACGTGACATTGACCCTTTGTGATAGGGCCACAAAGCTTTTCGTGCCATTGAGACGGGTATTTTGTTGCAGAGACAAGTCTCACCAAGCTTTGGGGCACTCTCGAGACATGAGCATCCGCAGCTTGTACCATGTATAAGCCCAGATCATGAGAAATGTGGAGCGAAGAGTCTGAAGTCTGTCACTCAAAGCCACGATAGATGCAGGCACCACAGCCTGTTGCATGCTTTGAGCGTGTCTGCAAGTACCGGACTAGGTTGACTAGCAATAGGTGTAAGAGCGGCAAATGTGGTTCATCTCAACCTTTGGGGACTCGCGGACTAATAATCGAACAACCACGAGGGCCAGTCCCGGTATCAAGGAAATGGAGCTGTCAAATAATGCTTGAAATATGTGCCATGTGGGCTGTGTTTGGAATGGCCGAACTACACCGGGCTGGCCTTATTTGGGCGTGGTATTGAAACCCAACGCCCAGTCGTAATAATCTACCCTCGCGTGGAGAGGTGGAGCAATATCCGGGAGGACGTGGCCTTGATACTCATCAGACTTGAGATCTGGTTCGGTAGGCTTTTATTGTTGACTTGTTTGCGAGAGTAATTGGGAATCTTCGAGTGTTGAGACGAAAGCTTGAAGCTATGAGCAAGCCCTTGAGCGACTACACAGACACAACACACTTGCGGGACCCAGCAAAGCAACACCGTGTGACCGTCGGCTGTCCGGAAAAGTCACTGACTGCCGGACGCACACACACCATCTCGTGCAGAAACGCACAGGGTTGCGCTTGTTCCGCTCTGCGCCGCTCTGCGCAACAGCACACCGTCTCGACGAGGTCACTCCGCAACCGTGTCGAGGAATTGTATGACCGCACTATGCAACACGACCGGCCGACAACGCACACGGCTGTGCTTCCAGGTTGTCTCCGTGCAGGCAGAAAGAAGAAAGCTTCTGTGGTCGTCCGTGCGGATGTGAGGTGATGCTGCTGGCAGCGTTGCATGCGCTGAAACAGCCGTTCGTGATTCCTCCAAAGCATGTACTCCATCCTCTCACACACCAACACCGCACCCCACGTCGGAACCTGCATGCGTTCGTTCATCGTGTTGGCTGCGCAGCACATCCGCCAGTACCGGTGGCCGGACGTGAGGTCTGCAAGTCGAGAAAAAGAAAGGGTCGTGTCCACTAACCCGGCGGACGGGTTTCCATGCTCGCGATTCGCAATAATGTGAATGGGCCACTAGTCGCCATCATTCGAGCTCTTCTGCGCGCTTCCACTGGGCCAAACAGGCATGCCATGCAGTCGCGGCAGAAGCCAGCCAGCAGCCAACGTGGCATGGGAAACCTGGCACGTTCTCGACCGAACCTCTCCAAGCCCGACTGTGGCTGTGCTGCAGATCGCTGCCTCTGCCGGGGAAGATCATCATCAATCACATCGTCAGGCGTTGTCCGTTCCGTGCGAGGGTCCACGGTATCATCCACCACCACCACGCTGCCAACTGTTTGACGGAGTTAGGTAGCTACGCGGAAACACCGTTCATCACGCATTCGCAGCGAGCGAATTGTCGTTCGAAGCAGACATGCTCGAAGCGCGACACTTGCGGCACTTCATTTGCCACTTTCTGCTAGCTCAGTGCTTCTCCACCAGCGAGACGTTCACGAGCTTATGCAGGGTGATAGGTCTTATTTGGCCAGACCGACCGCTAGAGGGAGCCCTTGGATGGAAGCGGAGACGATGGGATGGATGTTTGGCTTCACAGGCCACAGCAGAGATGAGAGAGGCCGAGAGTTATTATGAACAGGTACAAGAATAGGACTGTAATGATACGACAGCACCGAGGCGCCTGGTCCAGTCCGCAATCATAGTTTCAGATCTGAGGCTGGTGAAGCTCTTCGAGGGTATCGTGTGGCGCCAACGCGAAGCTCGGAACCTGAGTCGCCTAATCTTGTCGCAGCGGTCTTCCTTGCACGGGCAGATCGGATTATAGTTCACCATAGCTCTCCTAGCGTCACCGTGCCGCCACAGCTCTGTTCCTCACAGCGGTGTCCAGCCTCACCGACCCCTGCGACTGATCACAAGGTCCTGTTGCTGGAGCTCGACGACTGACAGTCGCGCGAATGCTGCCGCCTGCGAGTCATGGGCTACCGCTCATGAAGAAGGCAAAACCTAGATGGGGGAACACATCATCAGTATAGACATGAGATCCTGAGACGAGGCGAGATTCGTAACATTTTCATTACGCTGTCAATGCTGCAGACTGGACATCTTGACGGAGCTATGACTGTGAAGCGATCCGACTGCTGCCGTCGTGTCTGTGTTCGTCTGTGTGTGAACATCCATTATCCATTCTGATCCATATTTAGCAGCCGCAAGGCAGGAGACCTGCTGCTGCTGGCTGGCCTGCAACTGACACCTGCCATCCGCAAGCCCCTGTATTATCATGCTTTGCGCCTTTCAATAAGCACATGACCATCCCCAGCTCGCAGGTGTGGGTATCTCCAAAAGTAAAGAGCCCGATATCGTAGGCCTGGTATCTCAATATGCCTTCGTTGTGGGCGTGATATCTAAAAGTTCGAACCATCATGTACACGGTGTCTGTAAATGCGAAGTAGAAGAGGGTGTCGTGCGTCGTGTTGCTCGTGTCGAACGATGAAGGAAAGGAGTCGGGTCCCGGCGATGAAGGAGCCCTCGCAAACAGATCAGAAAAAAAGTTTGAGCTCGTAGCCGTGAGAATTGACATTTTCGACCGTGGTCAATTCGCCGTCGCATTGTATGTCTCGCCTTGGGTTCGTGGATTCGTCTTCGTCGGGCTGGAACTCGCGGAACTCAGCGGTCATGTCCTGGCCCTCTGGGATTTCTTGTATGCATTCGTCGTCAAATAAAACATTCAGGCCGTTCTCGGTCATTCGGTACGTCCGTGTAACCTTGGTCGGCTCAATATCACATTTCCTCGCAAGCGAGTTGGTGAATTCCTTGAGCGTGCGGTTCATCAGGTAAACTGCACGATAGTGATTGTCTGGAGGTGGTCGGTTTGCCACGTGGGGCTGCACATAGAAGCATGCCACTGGCTTCAATGTTGGTGGAGGAGGTGGCTGGTAGCTGTGATCCACCCCAACGGCTTCGATCCATCCAGACAAGGCGCTGACCTCTGAGGTTTTGGATTCCAGTTTAGTGGGCACATTTTCCGGTGGGCTTTGCAGCTGCTCTGGGATTGTCGGTTGTATGTCCATTGTCGCTGTTTGTTGATTGTTCCGCCACTCGTTGGAAGACTGTCGTGAAGGCCCACCCACGGGTGTAGGTTGCTGCATAGTCGCGTCCTTGCGACTGCCGATGAGCGAGTTCGAACTGGGGGTGGGCGACACCATTGAAGAGTCGTTCTTGCCCTCACTTTGCTTGTCCCAGCTCGTGTCTGCCGAGTCGGTCCTGATGAGATCAGTCTCGCCAGTTAACTTGACAGGAAAAGCGTCCGGATCGTCGCCGTTGTCGCCTCTGAGGTACAGTACACTGGCCGGTCGTGTCGAAGTGAACATATCTTGAAGTGTCATCAGTTTCATATGCACATCTTCTTCTGCGCTGCCTCTGCCGCCATTAGAGTTTCCTGAAGTCATGGACCATGTCCTTCTGTGCTTGGGCACTTTGCCAGGCCTGTCCAGACCATTTTTCTGTGCAAGCGATCCAGCTCGCTTCCGCTTCCCGAGGTCTCGCATGCCAGACTCAATTTGGGCAATTTGCTGGTTCAGCTTGTCGATGGTCTTCTTGACATGTGCCACGTCGTTTGAAAGCTTGCGTTCGGCGCCGTGGTCTCGGAATAACTTGACTTTGCAGTAGCACACTTCGGCGCCAATTGCTTGCGGTGTACTGAGCGATGATTCCTCAATCGCCTCTGTCTTGGCACAGAGCCGTACGGGAATGCCCTTGACGCCCTTGGAATGGCTGAAGTCGGTCGAGAGGAAGTTGAAGCGCACCGAGATGGGGCACTCGGCCGTCCCGTTGGCAGGGGACCAGGTCACGCAGAACCCGTCAAAGGAAGAGCACTCAAGGTCGACCTTTGGTTTTGATGGGTCTTCGGCGCCCCCCAGCTGTCCAGAATCGACATACTCGACGGCTTGCAGACGCCCACCTCTCTGGTGTGCTTCGTTGGTGCCGCGACCCTCCTTCCATAATTGCCAGCACGCAGCTGGCTTCTGGCGCTGCTGCTCGTCTTCGAAGGAAACGCGTACAAAGGTGCGATATCTCGCTGCAGGAGCACCTTGTTGCGTGTGGGTGTCGACAACGTTGAGCGTGTATGCTTGGCCTTTGTTGAGGTAAGTCACTGGAATCTCGTCTGAATGCTTGATCATTGCCGTGGGCGCATTCAGTGTCACATGGTAACGGAACCTGGTGAAAACTGTTAGTGACTGGTGTGCTTTGTGACTGATTTGTGAACGCACTTTTCGCCCGACGGATGCAGCAGAGGTGGCTGCATCGAGGTTTGAAGATGAGGGGCGCGGAATAGCATGTCGGGCGACTGGTGAGGATGTGGTAGGCCCATGTCCATGCCCATGTCGTGGACCGGCGACTCTCCCACGGGGCCTTGCATGTCGTCGAAGGAGTTCTGATGTGAGAACTGTGATGGCGCAAAGCCCTGTTGATGCATCTGGAACGGATTCATGTTCTGGAACTGTTGTTGCTGAATGTGTTGCGAGAGGTTGTTGGATTGGAAGCCATGGAATGGGCCGCCTTGCTGGCCAGCATGCAAGGCACCTTCTGAAGTCGGCATCGATAGTGGAGTTCCCAAACCCATGCCAAAGGTGGGCGTGTGGAGGTCGCCGGCTTGGCTGTGGTAGAGGGTGTTGGTGCCGCCAGGCGTGGGCGTGTAGTAGCCCGGCATCTGGTTGGCAAACATGTTGAAGCTGTGGCTGTTGGGATCCATGAGTGATGGTGTTAGACCAGAAGTTCCAAAATTCCACGGCTCGTTGGAGCCTCTGGGAGTGGGGTCGGCATCCTTGATATCGTGCGGCTGACTCTGTCCGTCAAGCGGCCTGGGAGGAACGTCAGTGCTCGTTCAGGAAATGCGCAGTTGCCTGCCACGCAAATGGCGTTGATCAGTGCTGGGAAATATCCAGCACGGCGACAGGGAGAGGCCTACCGCGGGTTCAGCGGGATATCGAGCGCTTCCGCGAGCGAGGTCGTCGGGAGGGCTTGGGCAGCGTCGGTCGACGACGGCGCACTGTCGCCGCCCAGCTGTGGGAAATTGGCCTTGAAGTTCCTGTACAGGTCGTCGCTGGGCTTTTGAGAGGTTCTTCTGCGTGATGGCAAGTGTTAGGAAAGTGTGCGCCGCAGTGTGATAAAGTTCCAGTTGCGCAACGCGGAGACGATCGATGTGGCAGTGGAGGCTGGCTGGCTGTTCTTCCAGCTGGCCAGCGCTGCCCGCGACCGACCGCTCTCTGCTCTGCTCTGCTCGGGCGGCCTTTCTTTCTTTACGCACCTGTGACGGAACATGGCAGCGAGAGTGCAATCCAGCAGCGATGCCGTCGGACGGAGGACTGCAGGAGCATGAACGAAGACTCGCAGGCCCAAGTGTTGTTGGAGAGGTAGAGCTTTCGACGCCGTGGTGAAACTGGAGGAGAGATTATGTTCAGCCACAGCAGATGCCCAGAGCAATAAGACCGGAGCACAGAGCACAGGGGGTCTCTGCTAGTGTGGGTAACGCTTGCGGCAGCTCTCACGTCGTTTTGCTGCTTCACCTCCGATCGCTCAGGGTAGGCTGCCTATAGTTGCACCTCTCAATGACACGAATACACACGGCTCGAGTTCGCTACCACGTCTGCCCGCCGCTCGTCTCTGGGCCTCGTCCACCTGCCCGCAGGCCACACTCGTGCAAGCGAGGCAGAATCGTCCCCTCGAGCCGACGCCCCCATCTTGCCACATCTGTCCGTCGTAGATTGGATACCTATGGGAAAACCCACCGGCCTTGTGGCGCAGTCACTCGCCACACCTGTTCAGAGTTCGTCTCTATTATGGATCGATGCCGCGCGGAGCTGCAGACCCCGGTCTAGCGTGCTCGAGGCACATGCCCTGGTGTTTATTGTGGCTCGTTTCGTATCATGCTCCGGTCCCGCCTACAGCACGATGATGACGGGCCACGATCGCTGCCGAAGCATTCAGACAATCATAGACTAACACACCAAACAACAACACACCAAACGCAGGACGAGCAGTGTTGAAGAAGCGTCTTGGTTCTCTGGTCGCTTACTAGCGCATGAGCCACACCTTGCAATATGCAGACGCCGTCTTCCTCGACACCCCGAGAGCATGCGTGGGCGCTGCCTCGAGCACGTCAATCGCCCACGGTTTGGGCAAGTCTATAGCAGTCCCAAGCATTGGTGGACGCTGCTGTTCACTTGCGGCGCGCCGCGAATGATGAAGTGGAGTCGATGCACTTTGACACCCAACCGGCAATTCACACACGCCTGTCACGAATTGGGGACAGCTACGATGACGCCCTGTGTCGGAGATGCTGCAATTTTGGTGTGCGTGTCAGTATGCGGTGACGTGAAATGACCGTCGTTCAGGTCCTTCAATAGCCCGGCTGCAGACCCGCCTGTCCGGCGTTGCACAAACGCCTGCCGACGTCCACGATTTGCACTAGGAGTGGCTAGACACCCACTGGCCTGGCACGCTCTGCAAGACTGAGTACTGTATCGTGAATGAGTCTGCCCGTGTTACGGTGCTGTTCTCATTCAACAATCGAGGCGCACCTGGCCGTGTAGTGCGAAGGCCGTAGAGAGATTCTGCAACCGAGACAATACAGTTCGCAGCCCACAGCAATATCATGGATTCCCGGACGCGATCTTGGCGATGCCGCAATTGCGTCTCTTCGTCAATTGTCATTCGGCCTGGTATGTCAACATCACCCACGTTGACGAAGCGCATCTACCTCCAAGCTCTGCGGTATGTGCACGTGTCGAGCAACGGCGCGTATCACCATGCGGAGCATGTAATCCAGCAGGTGACATCCCACTCGGAGCCGAGTCGAAACACAACAATCGGTATGGTCCTGTGTGGGTCTGCGGGCGACTCCTTCGGCGCCTCGTTGCGTGCGCCTGCGATCGCTTGTTGCTGGCTGTGCAGAAAAACGCACAAGCCTCTCTCCTCACCACGAAAACCATGAGGCGCGCGATCCGTCCGGACATTGCTGCCGAGCAGTGTGGCGCAGCACATCGTACTTGTATCCACATAGTTTTAGGTGCTGTTTCTCTCACCTGACGGCTGACGTGGTCCTGCAGTAACGTGGCATACATGCAACGCTGATCATCTCTCAGAACGATGTTGCAGCACATTCTTTGACGATCCCAAATGACAGCAACAGCCAGCCCGATCATGTCCACGAGGCACCGAAGAGCCACACCATGTGCGTCACTTGGCGCAGAAGAATCACCGCAACCGGGCCGTACGGTGAAGTATGAAATCGGCTGCTGCTGTCTTGGCCGTACTTCTCGAAACCACCAGATCCGCACCGCAAAGGCCTAGACTTTGCAAAGTCGGAGACAACGCCGAAGCATTGGCGAGGTTCGTCGGATTCACTTCGTAGCGATTTTGGCTCGGATTGGTCAAAGGCGATCTGATTGAGCTCTGCACTTTCAGGCAGAACTTTGCAATCCTCGTGCGCGGCGAATGCGTAAGCATTGTTCCCAGGTACATGCTGTGAGCATCCGTATCATCCATCCTGAAACACGCTTGACACAAGCCAATCCTTGCGCATATTAATTGGTCCATGCCTATTACAGACGGGCGCCATACCTGCAGCATCTATGCTGTGTATGCCAGCGCAACGCATCTCGACCCGACACTTCCTATGCGCCAGCATTGGTGTTCGTACACTAATCTGAGCCACTTTCCCCTAGCAGCCTGTCATCTCACAGCCACCAGGCAGACTCCCAGCCTGATGATTGCTTCATCACCTACTTACTTGCAGCGAGGGTAATGCTTGATACCTAGGCACCACTCGAGCGGTATCGACTGAATCGTTGGTCACACCTCCAGATGCTGATGAAGCCGCCTCATCTTGCATGGTAGATCGACTGCCGAACTTCTCAGCCACCCTGCCTCGTGTACTTGCATAATGTTCGTCATGCAGCACTTCAGATGCTTGGTCGAAGGTTCTCGTTGCGAGCCACACTGGATACTGGACAAAGGGCGTGGCTATCGCCACTGGCCTGCGACCGAGGCCGCTTGAAGTGTACTTTTGGAGACGTGCTCGTCTGGCTCGACGTAGCACGTGTCAAAGTTGCAGCAGTACTTTGCCCGCGAAGGCCGTTGGTGTGATCGAGCAGTGGATTACTGTCACTCGTGGGAAGCGGAACAGGACTCTGAATTGCCAGTGCCTCCTGCGCTCCCGGAGCACGGTTGATGCGACTGCCCGGCGATGAGTTGAAGCTGGAACTGCTGACCGATCTACGCCAATTGTCATTGTTTTGGATAGCAGTCAAAAGGCTTGCCGCAGAATCTTCACGTTCTTGTCTTGGGCGGGCGAGGGAGCTTGATTTGAAGACTGGCGTGGGAATTCTGGATGTGGGGCCGAATTTACCCTCAGCCTGGACCGATGTAGATGGGCTATGAGCCACAGGTGACAGAGACCGAGCAGGCGCAATCAAGTCAGGGCCTCTGAGAGCGTAGGCTGATGCGCTCTTCCGCAGAACGCGATCTTTGTTGTTGTGTGGAGTCGGATGGGCGCCAGGCGTCCTGGGTGGCGGGACATCGTCGCCAGGCTCGAATGAGAACCTGCGTATGTTCTGGCCACTGGTGCTGGTATCCAACAGCTTGTGAAAGAAGCCGGAGGCTTTCGACATTACGGTGCGCGGCTTTTGGGCCGTTGCATCCACTGGCGATATCATTGACGACACTCGCTTCGGGAATGAAGTGTACGTCGTCAAAGCAGGAGGGCTGCGTGGAACATGCTGCCCCTCAGAGCTGCGCGCGTTGAACATTTGCAGCAGCTGAGGCATGACCAAAGATGGATCGACATGGCGGCGCTGGGCCAGTGTTTCGGCAATCTTCTCGATCGAAAAATAGTCGTCCATGTCCAAAGGCTGCAGATTGGCTCGCACCGTATCGTCAGGCGACGTGGTCGCTTCACAACTGAATGTCGAGAACGTGTCCTCGGACGTGCTTGGTACAGTCGAGACCGTCTCGGCTCGCTTGCGTCCACGCCTCTCGCCTTGCTCCTCCTCAAGCAGTGTTGCATTCGTGAGGGAGAACCGAGCGTCAGCTTTTGGAGGTGTACCGAAGGGAAGGTCTGCATGCAAATGCGTCATGGATTTCTTCTGCACGAGCTGGAGCGATGCCTCTGTGTCCTTGTCACTCGCCGCTTGGATAATGGGCTTCATTATCGCTTCATCGACGTTAGTATGGTTGGACGTGACAGGGAAAATTGCCGCTCCTTACCGCGTTGACTGCTCCACGTCTTGTCGTCGTAAAGCATGGACTTCTCCAAGAACTCGAAAATCGTCTCTTTCTTGTCAGGGCCTCGCGACATGCGATTTCGAAGCTTGCTGTCCTGGCGAGCCAGTGTGACTTCTGCCAGCCCGCGTTTGCTTGCCTTGGCCAGGAGAACCTCGAGTCGCTTCAGCTCATCTTTGTAGTCATGCTTCTCGTCAGCCCAGTCCTTTTCCGCCATGTTGAATTTGGCGATCAAATTCTGACTGGAAGTCGCCTCAGTCTCAAGTCGTTCCTCTAAGGCCTTCTTCTCGTCCAAGAGGTTGAGGTAGCTCTCGAAGATTAGCATGAGCGAGCTGTTGTGACGAGATTCCAGCCCTTGGTACGGAGATGCCATAATTGTGCACATCATCATGTCCAGCACTTCCTCTGGCTTCGGCTCTGGGTAGAACTGGTCGGGCGGCCATGCTGGAAGCTCGAAGGTGGTCGCGGGCTCTTCTGGAAGCGAGAGCTTTGTGTTATTGCCAAAGTAGGACGACAGCTTCGGTTTGGCTCGCCTCTTTGGAGTGGTAGACGTGAACAAGTCGTCGGGTTCCTCGCTTTCCAGGAACGGGGTGGCGGGCGTGCGAGACCGCGCTGGCTGGATCTTGCGGCGCCACTGTTGGATGTCGGCCATGGCTTGTACCGTGAAGAAGGCGGTGCGTAGTGCGAAATCGGCTCAGTCAGCTGTGTGAGTTGTGCGTGTTCGAGCAAAAATCGATCGCACAAGTTGTTGTTGGCTTCACCTTTGACAACAAACGGCACTCACGCTAGCTGCAGCGACGGCAAGAACTGCAGGTGTCGTAACATCACCTCACAGCCACGACCTCGCATTCCACTAGAGAACATCGCAATCCTCAATCCATCGCGAGCATGTTCTCAACAGTGTCACTGCTGCGTATAGCTGCCACTGGTCTCAAGCCAGACAACCCTGCTGCTCCACGATGCGCGCAACTATGACTCGATCAACACCGCATGATTTCTGTATCGCGCGCGGTAAAGCAAAGAACGTTGCGAAAAAGTCAATGGATTGTGTTGGCTACCTACTATTCTGCTGGAAGGATATACCCCTCGAGCATTATATTTCTGTAACCACGTCTTCATGCACAAACGCCGATGGAGAAGAATGCAGCGTTCGTGTTTGGTAATGAAGTGGCTGCTCCGAAAAGACTCAATCTTGGCATGATAAAATTTCCTTCAACACCGTTGCATGAATAATCCGCTAGGCGTTGTACACACTGCTGCCATGTGAAGATTTAGGGTTTGGGAATGGGAGCGAGGGGCATGGTCGACTCGCGACTACCGGGCTCGGGGGGAGGGCTGGCTTACCCTTTGAGTCGGTGAGGGATGAGGTGGGATAGAGTTGTCAGTTCAGGCATGCATTTCAGCTACCTTCGTCATGAGACCTCTCAAGCAGGTATCTCGCGTGGCCATCTGTCCTCGCTTGTGCGCCATGGCACGCTCGTGTCGAAGCCGTAATGTCAAATCCGTCGTTCGATGCTCCGATGCTCCAGGTCCCAAATGTAGTGAAAGCGAAACTCAACGCAGACAAATCTATGCCGCATCGCGCTTGCCCTCCTTGACCTCCTTCTGTCCGGGTGTCAGCATGATGCCATTTCATATCGACCCTGCATTGTCCTTCAATGTTGTACGCACCAATGCTTTCATGGTACCGTGAAGCGCATGTCTGTGGTTTCTCCGGAACTTAGGGTCGGTTCCCTTGAGCGAAGGGTATCTGTTGGTCTTTGGCTTCTTGATACTGTTCACGATCCTCCGTCAGCAATGGTTCTAGTCCACATCACTCGGTTTTCGGGTTGGTGATGCAGGCGTTCTCGATGGACGTGTGCTCGGTGGATGTGCGCTCGATGGAGGCGTGGTGGTGTCCTACCCGTTCTTGTGGTTCTTCTTGGACTGGTTGTGCTGAGACGAGTTCTTTGATTCTGCGCGCTGGATTAGTGATGCCTCCAGAAACCGTCAATAGATGCAGACGTACTGGCCATGGCGACGGTATTTGTGCGAACGTGCTGCGAAGTTCTGTCGTCGGAGGTGAAGCTGGAGCCAAAGACAGGTGGGATCGATTTACGGAGACTTGGCACCACGGCACAATCCCGAGATCACAATTTAGAGCATCACGTGAAATGTGAAAAGGGCTGAAAGCGCATACGCCAGCACAGGAGCTGCGAAACATACATGCAGAAAACCGGATACGAAGTGGTGTTCAAACTCATTGTCAGAATACATAAGTCCCTCCGAACTACCAACCGCGCCTGAAAACAAATATGCACAATGCTACAACTTCGTCGCTGACCGCGCCGGCTTCTGCCCTCGGCGCATGTATTGCACAGAGCGACGAATGCCGCCCGTTCTGTGTATCATCACGACGAATGCGAAAGTCGTCTCTTTCGTTCCTCTTGTTGTTATATTGCCTCCTCGCATCATTCACTTTACTTCTTCTCCGCAGCCTTCTTGGCCATGGTGTTCAAAGCACTACCGTTCCTGAACCATTCTAGTTGGCCCTCGTTGAAGGTGTGCACAAGTGGGACTTCAAAGGCCGGGTCGCCAGTAGCTGGGTGGACGGTCATCGTGACTGGCTTGCCGACGCCGATATCGGTAAGCTTGAGGTCGATGCGGTCATCGGGCCTGATCTTGTCGTAGTCCTCTGGGTTCTGGAAGGTAAGAGGAAGCATACCCTGCTTCTTCAAGTTGGTCTCGTGGATACGGGCAAACGATCGGGTGATGATGGCAAGACCACCGAGGTGGCGAGGCTCAAGAGCAGCGTGCTCACGAGACGAACCCTCTCCGTAGTTCCAGTCACCAATGACCACCCACTTGACGCCCTCCTTCTTGTAGGCACGGGCAGTGGCTGGGACAGCATCAATTTCGCCAGTGTTCTGGTTCTTGACCTTGTTGGCCTCGCCATTGGCCTCGTTGATGGCGCCAATGAGCAAGTTGTTGGAGATGTTGTCCAAATGACCACGGTACTTCAACCATGGACCGGCCATAGAGATGTGGTCAGTGGTAGTCTTTCCTTGTGCCTTGATCAAGATTGGGACGTTCTTTGCGTCTTGGCCGTTCCATGCCTCGAATGGCTCGAGCAGCTGCAGACGGTCGGAAGTTGGGGAGACGGCGACAGAGATGGTGGATCGGTCCTCGGGAGGAGCCTGGAAAGTGTCCTGACCTGGGTCGTAGCCGCGGGATGGCAGTCCATCACCAGTTGGCTCCTTGAGCTTAAAGTCCTTGCCGTCCTTGTCCTTGAGGGTGTCGGTGAGCGGGTTGAAGGTAAGATCGCCGGCGAGAGTCATGGCAACGACCATGTCGGGCGAGGCAACGAACGAGTGAGTGGCCGGGTTGGCGTCGTTACGTCCGGTCTAGAATACGTCAGCGGAGTCGCGCAAATGCGACGTCGAGCAACTACTCACGAAGTTACGGTTGTAAGAGCAGACTGGGAGAAGTCAGCGGTTGTCTTCGGACATTGGGTCTTCGTACACAGATAACTTACTGATGGAGTTCGCCTCGCCTTTCTTGACATCGCGTCTGTCCCACTGGCCTAAGGATGTGTTAGTACATCATGCGCGTGTTAAACGTTTCATCTCCTTCTGAAAAATTGCGTGATGTGAGCCGTGAGCATAGATCTCCAAGGTGACACGGTAGTTGAGCGAAGTCCAGAGCCGGAGGCCAGATCAGTGGGCAGCTTCACCGCAAAACAATGGCGTCTCCAGAGCCTCCTGACGTTGGCTCTGCTTGCAAGGCTGCTCGAGTGTGCCCTTGCCTTTTGTAGCGCAGCGGGGAAGATTTGTCCTGGCCGCTGAGACTCTCGTTCCACGCTGCCCTGCATAGCCATGTGGATGTGACGAGAGCCTCAGTCAGCCTCGGTTCCAAAGGCTTTCAGATCGATCGTTGATCCGACTCTTTTCACTTGGACTATCGAGTGCGCACGAGATAGCGGAGGGCGGGTGACGCATGGTCATCGTGCGGTCGTTCAGTGGTGATGATCGTCTGCCGCACTGCGACTCTCCGGGCCCGAGGGGAGAAAGAAGTGAGCGAAGATGCTGCAGGGAAGGTTGCAACTGCAAACTGTCAGCTTTGCCAATGGGATTTGGAAGAGATAGTGGCGTACCTTCACGAAAGCCAGTGGGTCTGAGCTTTTGCAGATCCAGCTCCAGGCCTGAACAAAGCTCCGAGCTCCAATTTCTTACCAAGTCGCTCACATCACACAAATATAGACTGGGGGCGGGAATAAGGTGTGGGAGATCATACCAATGCATGGGCCACAAGCGTTGGCTGAGAGTGAATTAGCATAACTTCAATGAACGGGTTGTGCATCCGGCTTACCCAATACCATTCCACCGAACTCCTCAAGCGTCGCCAATTGTCCGTCTCTGTACGTCGTGTCAGCTAGAATCAAACCTTGGTTGGTTGGGAAGTACATATCTCGCAGGTAGCACGAATCTGCTCAGATCCGGGGGTGATGGTGAAGAGAGCCTTGGCCTTGATGCCGTGGTCCAGAGCATCACGGGCGATAGCCGCAGCTCTGCTCATGTCCTCGTACGAGGAGTTTGTGCAAGACCCGATAAGACCGACCTTCAGCTCTTGTGGCCACTTGTTCTCCTTGACTGCGTCGGCGAATTTGCTGATTGGGGTGGCGAGATCTGGGGTGAAAGGACCGTTGATTTGTGGCTCGAGCTCGTCGAGGTTGATTTCGATGAGCTCGTCGTACTCGGCGCCCTCGTCCTCGCGGAGCTCGGCAGCGTATCCGCGGGCGAAGTCACCGATGTGCTTGCGCTTAGTCGCTCTGATTGTCACTATGGTCAGCGGACGTCTTCTTTGACAAGGTAGGGTATGCCTTACGATAAATAATCGTACATGCGGTCATTGAATGGAAAGAGCGAGGTGGTGGCGCCGATCTCAGCTCCCATGTTGCCTGGTAGTTGTGTCAGTGTGTGCTTCTTTCCGCTTGCGGACTGTGCCCAACCTACAGATGGTCGCCATTCCCGTGCAGCTCAAGTTCTCAGTTCCAGGTCCGTGGTACTCGACAATGGCACCGGTGCCACCCTTGACGGTGAGAATACCGGCCACCTTGCAGATGATGTCTGTTGTGAAGTTAGCTCACATGCCGAGGAAAGACCGCATTCTGATGGGATGCTCAGAAAGTGCTTACCCTTTGGTGCAGTCCAGCCGCTCATCTTTCCAGTGAGCCTGACACCAATGACCTTTGGTGCCTTCAACTCCCAAGGCAAGCTGGCCATGACGTCGACGGCATCAGCACCACCAACACCGATAGCAGCCATACCAAGACCACCCGCGTTTGGAGTGTGAGAGTCGGTACCGATCATCAGACCACCTGGGAAAGCGTAGTTCTCGAGCACGATCTGGTGGATGATACCAGAGCCGGGCTTCCAGAAACCAATGTTGTACTTGGCACACGAAGAGGCCAAGAAGTCGTAGACTTCGCGGTTGATGTCGTATGCACGCGCAAGATCCTTCTCGCCACCGACCTGTGCCTCAATCAAGTGATCACAGTGAACCGTGGTAGGAGTGGCAACAGCATCCATACCAGAGCTCATAAACTGCAAGATGGCCATCTGCGCGGTAGCATCCTGGCATGCAACGCGGTCTGGACGGAGCTTCAAGTAGCTCTGGCCGCGAACGATTTCCTGCTCATGGGGGTCATCCAAGTGCGAGTACAGGATCTTCTCTGCGTATGTGAGGGGCTTGTTGTTCAGCCTCTTTCGGACAATGTTCAAGGTCTCATTCATGCCCGCATAGTTGATGTAGTGGCCCTTCTCCCAGTTGGTCATTTCGACCTTCTTGGTGAGCGATGAGTCATTGACGCTGGCGAAGGTCCGGCGGCCCAGCCGGGGCTGCAGCAACACAGTGTCAGTCGGGCAATGTCCAGAATTCAATGGCGCAGGCAGGCAAGCTGCGCATGGGCCTTATCGGGGGAGACACGTACCAGCTGTCGCGCCGCAAGTCTCTGTGCCAACATCCTGAAAGACGCCCAGCCCTGTGGCGATGTCCCGGGCGAGTGCAGAGGGGAGAGGTACTTGCAGGTCGGAAGAAGGACCTGAAGTGTGTGCGATGGGGGGGAGTTATGTGTGGTATGATCAGGAAGAAGAGCGCTCGGCGGAGGTAGGTAGAGAATGAGCTCAAAAGTAAGCAAGCGGTGCTGATTGGCCAGTGCGGCAGCCGGTCTTCCATCCCTCGGCTAGAACCAGACCCGCCCGACCCACTTTGAGGTCTCCAGGCCACGCAGAATTTTGCGCCCAGCCCGAGTCTGCATCCTCTGCACAGGAGTCTGCATAGTCTGCGGGTCCGACGTCGCTCCGCTGTCCAAACTTTCAGCCATAAGAATTGCTGCTCGTTCAGCGGACCTGCGCGACGACGACCACGCACCCTCACTATCGAGCCACCGACACCGGTGCGGCGCAGTATTCATCATGCCGGCAATCCGAGGCGCCAACAGCAAGAGGAAGGCGAGGCGCTATGCCGCGATCCGCGACATTGATCAGATCCACGCCGATCAGCAGGACCACAAGCACCTCCAGAAGTTCAAGGACTCTAAAGCCCTCGAGGACCTGCCCGGCTTCGGCGAGTGGTACTGCACCGAGTGCGCCAAGTGGTTTGAGTCGGAGACCAACTACCAGCGCCATGGCAAGGGCAAGCCACACAAGAGACGTGTCAAGCAGCTGAAGGAGGAGCCGCACACGCAAAAGGCAGCCGAAGCGGCCATCGGACTGCGAACGGATACGGACAAGAAGGGTGTCGAGGAGGAAGAAGAAGCAATGGAGGATGTCACGGAGGACAACATTCGATGAGAGACTCCCAGCATGTCCAACCACAAAACCATCAGCCGCGGGCCCAGCTTGAAGCGATGAGCCTGCTGGCATTATCTGGGTGAAGTTTGGTGCGCTGGAGCTGCTGTCAACAGCAGGGACCGATCAAACCACGCTTCGGGATCCATGCTCAGGCTTTTACAATGTTCGCCAAGTTCAGGGAGACTGTTTTCACACGCACGGAGTGCAGGATGCTCAGCAGAACCTGGCTTGGGATCCGATGGTCGACTATGCGCATGGCCATCACAAACATGATGTCTCGCCTTGCGCCAGCATAGACCATTTCAGCAACGATGACATGCCACAGTGGTTGGTACTGATTGCTTGCATCGCGACAACTCCGAGATCGCAGCACCAGCCGAGGAACTTTAAAATTCCGTCGCCATGTGACAGCTTGGCGATTCACTCTAGTGCTTCCGCCCGTGCATATGCTGATTAGCGCCCGCGTATTTCCGGTCGTAGGTCATTTGCATAGGACGTTCGTGTAGAGGGCGAGAGGCGACATTGTAAACAATGAATGTCAGATTCATCAATCAATGGCGGACTTCGTAGCAGAAGAGCTTGGAACTGCTTTCATCTTCAAAACTGGACACCACATGCTTCTCTCGATCGCGGATTTTCTGTTTACATTCGTGATCTGTTGACCGTGTGTAGCATTGGCGGGCTCGCTTGTCATCGGGCGATCGTTGTTGTACCTCAGTGTTTGCTTGCACTGATGAGCGAAGTCAGCCGAGTTCGCCTCGTTTGGGAGACGCAGGCAAGCATCTACCAATGGCCGT
Organism: Septoria petroselini; assembly: GCA_022559915.2. NCBI lineage: Eukaryota > Fungi > Ascomycota > Dothideomycetes > Mycosphaerellales > Mycosphaerellaceae > Septoria > Septoria petroselini. The sequence continues at coordinate 78,898 of JAFJTQ020000049.1, forward strand.
TGTGAAAATCCGACTGTACACATCACAAACCCCCAACCGGAAGCCGTCGCTACCTCGACTCTGGATGAGCGCGGGCTTGCTCTGCTACTGTAATCGATGCTGAACCGAAGCGAGGGCGTGCACGCCTGATGCCTCGCGACCGGCCACCGATGATAAGATCAACGCATCCGGAATATGACGAGGAGAGTGTTCGATGCCTCGTACATTCGGACTCTCCATATACCGACGGAAGAGGGTGTGGCGTGTCGCGCTGGCTCTTTGCTCGACTGATGCTGCTCGCTTCAGCTCATGCACCTTTACTTCCCACTACGTTCTCAGCCATGGCACAATCCGCCGTGCGGCTGCATCCGCTAAACGTTGGATGAGGCATCCTGGTGCGTTGAGCAAAGCAATACCTGCAGTGGAAGTACTGTGCTGCATTCCTGTTGCATCCCACCGTGTCTGGGTGAAACTGGCCCAACACTGACACCTTCCTCTGCAGATAGGTTCGAAGAACTCCTGGCTGAAGGTCAAGCATGGCTGCGAGGAACACGTGAAACGACAACCTGACATGCAGTATCAAGACGCACACAGCGAGACCGATGCACCCAAGATCCGACGATTCCGATAAGGCGCTGATAGTGTTCAATCAAGCGCAAGTGTAATGATCCTTCGAGGTAAGGAACATGTTCAGAACTCGCCACGGCGTGGGACAATTCGACAAAGTCCAATCGCCACGAGCGGCCTCAACGTCGATCAGATCCAGACTGGTCATACAACACGGGGTTTCAAGTCCTAGTAACTGTCATTCTATGCAGGCGTGACCTCTGATGTCTGCGGAGCATCGGGATGGTCGCCATTTATGTCTCCATGAGATAAGCCGTTAAGCCCTCGAACTGATGTCTGAGAGTATGCCTCCAATGAGCGCACGACATCATGTGCGAAACGGATCCTGAAACTGGGGAAGCTTGTATTCTGCTCCTCGCACGCAAGCCGGCAATCACATCCGATGGCAGGCACCCGCAATCTACTACTCGTCGTTCAGCATCGCATCAAATGTGCCGGAGTACAAGCGGTGAACCCCGGCATCCTCCCCAGGTTGCACAACATTCGCCTAGGAGATCTGAACGTTTTGACTTGTCGCGGACCTCTGAGTGTGCATTTCGTTTATCGGATCGCGTAGCGTGGGATGGATGTATGCGAAGTATCTTGAAGCTGCTGACGTGTATATCGCGTTGGCAGTAATGCACTACGAGGATGTCCCCGGGACATGTCTCATACGAGCGCGCCTCACTCAAGAACTTACATCTCCTCTTCACAATCCTTCCACATCAGTTTTAGTAGGTCATCAAGTAGCAAAGTCCACTATTGCTTCGCACCATACCATGGCGTCCACTTCAGCACTGAGTGCAGCTGGCTTGAACGTGTGCGAGCTCCGGCAGATCATCAAGCTCGATCGAGAGGCGTCAATCGAGCTTCAGAATCGTATCGACATAGTGCAAAGAGATATCAGAAATGGAGCAAGACTGCCTGAGAGGACGGTGGAGATGATGGAAAGTCTCAACAAAGACATGACTCGGGACTTGATGCAGCGCATCGACAAGATCGAAGGTCAAGGGGTGCTCACATCCACCGACCGGGAACTCTTGCAAGCACTGAACTCCCAACTCGCCACGTGCGATCGATCGGGAATGCAGCTTGCTGAGTTGCGAGACCTCGAACAGGAGCTTGACCGCCGAAAGAGAAGAGATTCCGTGTATAAAGACCCTCTACCATTAGGAGGCACGCCTCGAAAGCCCAGCAGGGCAAGCACGCTCTACACGCCCGCTGAAGTACCTCATGTGTGTCCGATCGATTTAAGCAACTCAATGCCTCCGCCGCCTCCGTATACAGCCACGCACGGCCCGAGGCACAGCAACGCATCATTCACGCCTCCCTTATCGAGCTCCCCACGATCCAGCAATCCATCACTAGAAAGAACAGACAGTCAAGACCATCGCCGCAAGAGCATGGAACGAGGCCGACAAGCCTTCTTCATGCCATCCACTCCGCCTGTCGGCTCGACTTTCACGGCCCCTCCATCACCTCCTGTAACACATGGAAGTGCGCCTACGAGCTCCCACTTTCCCAAACAGTCCTATGCGAGCAGTAGCCGAAGCGTTCCACCACCTTCACCACCAATCGGCACACCGACATTTGTGCCTCCAAAGCCTGTCGTTCGCCGCAACAGTCAGAGAACACCCGCTGGAACCGGCGCAGGCGAATACCAGTACTACTCCTACGCAGACTACGACAGCGACGACGAAGACATCCATGCAGAATGGAGCAAAACCGACTGGCCTCTCCTCTACCGCATTCTAGACATCGACCCATCCACCGACTCGGATGTGCTGCTGCTTTTGGCGAAAAGGTAGTAGTGCACACAAAATTTCTAACACAGTACTACACAGCTGACAGGAAGAAATTCTCCAGACAACTCGAGCGCCTCTCCCTCCGCCACAACCCGGGCCGATATCCCAACGATCCAGATGCTCCGACTCGATGGGTGAGAAGAAGAAAGCCATGTATTGTGCGAGAGTGCAACTAACCAATGACTAGATTGCCATCAACAAAGCCTACGATGTACTGACGCATCCTGAACGGAAAAGATACTACGATATGTACGGACGCGAGCCCGAAGAAGTCGAGGGCATTAATCTCGACGAGTTGAGGATTTCCTGATGATGATGATGATGATGATGATGATAGGCAGCACAGCCATTTCAGCTTTCGGTCATTTCTCCCAATGCTATGAACGAGCAGTAGAACACAAAGCGCGAAGCTTCTTCTTTCACCCTACGTGGCGTCTTCTTCGTTCCAATCGGCAGCGATATTGCTCGCGACGGCTGTACAAAACAAACTTCTCTCTTTCATTCATCATTCAGGGTATCTCCAACAGCAAGAACGTACTCATACAAGCCCTTCATTCGCATCATAACTTCGTTCAACCCACTCCCCTCTTGCTCTCTCAAACAATCATACTTCGGCGGCAGTCTGTCAACCCTAAATCACAGTCCTAGCATTCCTCTTCGAGCCCCGGCCATCAGTGCCGTGCATTCTTCGAGTACCAGCAGCCTATCAAAACATGAAAATTTAGCATAAACTGCTACCATCTCAACTCGTTACAACTGCAACTTACCTTTACGCCCGGTTTCCCAGTCACAGTTCCCTTCAACTTCGTCAAAGCACCCGAGACCTTATCCCCCATACTCGGCTTCCTCTTGTGGTGGTGCGCCGTGGCGCCACTCGTGTAGTGAGTCTCATGGTTGGCAGCCATGGGTCCGCGACCGCCATGTCCGCGGTAGCCAATCCCGTTGGGGTGTGTGGTAGTCTTTTGTGTGGTGGTGGTCGTGCCTGTGAGGGGGTTGGTCGACTGGGTCGTGGTGACTTTGGCCTGGTTCTTGTTGCGTAGACGCGAGAGGAGAGAAGGTTTCTTCGCAGTGGTAGTGGTACGAGTGCCCGCCGTCGAGCGTGCGTTGGTCTTGCGTGTGATGGCCATGTTGTTATTGTTGTTGTTATTTGATGCTGCGTGCTTTGATTTCAGGAGATAGCGCTCGGTGAAGCCTGGTTGTAAAGTAGTGCTTTGCTGTGATGGATAGGAAGGAAATCCCAAGGCTGTACGAGCGGGCATTACATATATCTGTCTGGCACAGATCGCGTCCAATACCTGATTCCAGGCCCTGTCCCAGTCTGGCATGCAACTACATCATTGTCCGTTGTTGCTATCTACGCGTCGAGGTCGGGACGGCTGAAACGACGTCAACCCTGAGATCTCATGGGTAGCGAGTGGAGTTTGCCTCGTTGTGATGGTGTGCGGAAGTTGGCATCCTGGCCAAAGGAATGTGATGTCGCTGCGGAGCGACGTCATCGGGTGAAACCTTGGCGAGAATCGTGAGATGAGTGACAGGGGTTTTTCAGCGTTACTGCTCTATTCCAGTAGACTTGTGACGATACATAGCCTCATCGCTATACGCCAAGTCGCAATGAATGTGGCTGTCTGCTATAACGATCATTCTGTGACCAATCCTGATGGTATCATAGCCCCAAGCCAAAACCGACAACGCCTTGCTAAAACCGCATTTTCTTCCATGCTTCCCCCATGCGCTGGCCTTGAGACACGTTCTCAAGGAAGATACGCACCGCCAGCGACCACAAGGTTCATCTGCGTGAAGCCAACCTTGTAGACTGGACTCTTTTTTGTCGGGAATGCTGAGATTTGGTCCGGCGACACGACCACATCCTTCTTGGATTTTCCCTTGTTAACTGCCCCTCCCCCGACAGCTGCGCCGTCGAGCTTTACACCATTCCCGCCTTCACCCACGATTTTACCTTGCCCATCTTTGTTAGATTGTACGTCCCAGACACGTACAGTGCCGTCCGCGCCACCCGACACTAGAACGCTCGATTCCACGCTCCAGTCAAGACTCCAGATGCCTCCACGCCCGTGACCACGCATGCGCTTCACCAGACGGCCTCGTGCCAGATCCCACAGGATGATCTCGCCCCGATCATCAGCACTTGCGAGCATCTTGCCACTTGGAGAGCAGGCGAGAGAGGTGACATTGCCAACGTGGCCAGTGAAGATACGCACAGCTTGGCCCCTCTGGATATCCCACATGCGGACTGTTCGATCCGGAGCTCCAGATCCCGTGAAGACATATGCGCTGTTGGGGTGCCATGCCACAGCATCAACATCCGAATCGTGCCCGACAAAGAGTCGTAGAGGCGCAATCTGAGGCGTACTCCAGAGACGAGCAGTACGGTCGGCAGAGCCTGAGACAAAGTAATGCCCGTAGGGTGAGAAGCGCACATCCCACACTGGCAGGTTGTGTGATTTGTAGACGACCAAGTTGGTCCAGGTGTCTAGCGACCAGAGTCGAATTGTGCAATCGGCAGAGCCTGATATCAAGTACCGCGGCCGAGATTCGGGGGGATAGGAGCCATTTGTGTGGCCATTCGTCTGTGGCTCATGTGTAGCAATGGACGGTGAGAACGAAAGTGCGAATACTGCTCCCGAATGTCCTATCAACCGCCGTGATGTCGAAGGTTGATACGAAGGCGGATCCGTCGGTGATGTCAGAATGCGATTGTCCAGCGACCACACTCGAATGTATGACTCCGCGGCGCCAATTGCGACTAGGCCGTTGTCGCCGGAGAACTCAATACAGTTGACACTATCAAATGTGTTGTGAAATGTGAACATTGTCACACTCAGGCCGGGCCCCACACCGCCAGTCTTACCCTCGATGCGGAAACGATCTCGGTTCTCCTTCACTTTATTGACCTCGACTAGAACGTCTCGAGCGGTGGAAGGTGGGAATGGTATTCCCGTTGGTGCTGTGTCGTCGGGTTCTACCTTGATGCGCTCCTCGAACTCATCAAGCATGCTGTGCTGACCAGGTCCAGGTGGGTGCAAAGAGTCATGTTCTTGAAGCTCGGCCTTAACGTCCTCCATCAGAGCGTCTTCCATTGGTAACGGTCCAAGCGAGAGCTTTGATAGCACGGCAGGTGCCTTGGGATCCAGATTTGCAGATCCTGGATTGTGCCCAGGAATGCCTTCATCCTCAGCAGGTACGTCTTCCTGACCGTCTCGACTTGCAAGCATTTTGGCCAGACTTCGTTCACTACCTGCGGCTGCCCGGTCCACTACTCGAATGTCCATGTTCTGTGAGATGATGTGCGTGATGACCTTGCCCCCTTCATTTTCTTTGCTTTCCAGATGCATCATGAGCGTTTGGAAGGCCATGTTGCTGAGGGTTAGCCGATACCTGTTGTTGCGGTAGAGCTGCGCTGTGGCATTGTCTTGTGCATGCTCCGGTTCATTCAGTTGGGATAGATTTCGCAAATCGTCAACGTGCTCTCTCTCGAAGTGGACTTTGAACCGTGTGAAGAAATCCTCCGCATCTCGTGGGAAGAACTCGCCAATGCAGTTCAGGTACGAGTACACAAAAAGTGGCCATAGTAGCCGCTTGAGCTCCGGTTTGTAGATATCAAGCACATTGTCGATCCAGTTCAAGGTGAGCTCGAGTGCGCGTCCATATTTCTTGCCGCCCATCTCATCAAACGAGGTGGCGAACGGGGTTCCACTGGCGTCGATGTTGGCGCTCTCCTTGCGAAGCATGGCCTCGGTCCGACTGTATCCCTTCTTTGATAGATATTCGAGCACCTGAGGACTCACATTAGCTATGGGTGCCATTTTTGTACACTAGTTGACCAAGGCGTGAGGTTGAGAGGCCGGGCCCGCAGCTCGTTGAGAATTTATGGAGAAGTAGGCCAGGAAAGGATTCCCCCGGGGCATAATCCTGATGAGCACCAAGTGGGTGAATATTTCGTTTGTGTTGGTGGAGATATTGCGGCTTTCTCGACAGGCAGGGCTGCTGTTTTGTCCTAGCATCACCGGAAATCCGGCAGCAAGGTCGTGGCGGATTGATATCTGCTTGTCGTATTGTAGAAGGCGGCGCAATCAATTTCCAGTGTGCGTCAACTGAAGCACCAGTCTCGCGTCCGCAGTCAGGTTCGAGCTCGCTTTGTTCCGTGTGACGATCCAGGTGGATGGAGAAGACTCGGCGCATTTGAGTCTCAAAAAGTACATGCAGCAAAGAGTGCAGCGGATTGCAGGTGACCACTTACAATCTGGTTAAGATTTTGCTGTTGGTTCTGCCCACCTGCACCTCCAGGTGCCGTTGACGGAGGCGCGCCCATACCGCCTGCGCTCGGTGGTCCTACGCTCGTCGTGCGCGACGGCGGCGGAGGCTGCGACGCCATGTTATCCGATGAGGGGACTTTCACATGCGCGGACTGGATCGTAGAACTTGATGGCGCAGTAGAGATGAAAGTTGATGCACGTTTATGTCAAAGCAGAGACGCATATCAAACAGCGAAGTGAAGCAGCAGCAGCAGGCAGGACCGGCCCGCTGCCGGGTCGTTCCTGCAGAAGCGCGTCCCCACGAGCTCGAGCTCCGAGGATGACATCTGCTGCTGCCAACGACAATAATATGAGAAGAACGCTGCGAAGATGACGCAGCAGGGGACATTCACTCCAGCAGAGCGCATCGGCGAGCTGTCAGGCATCAACACTCATGTCGCGACGCTGCTCGAATCCGCCGGCCAAGCCGTCCACGCCCTCACGAATCGCCCACTGAACATGCACGACGAATCGCACGATGGAGACACCCAAATGTCCAACACTACCGCCGAAAGCCTCGACACGCGTAAGGAACACTTTCGCGAAAACGCGACCTCGTTCTTCGAAACCCTGCAAGCCATCACGGCGCGACTTCGACGCCAAGCCTATGCGTTGGAGGAAGCTGGCATCATCACGCCGGATCCGCTGAACGTCCCAGAACAGCCCAAGCCCGCGCCGCCGCCAGGGCAAGGCAATCAGAGGAGTCTTGTGCCAATACCCAAAGAGCAGCAGCTGGATCCGGAGAGGATCAAGAATGGCGGGCTAGGCACTTTGGACGTTGGCTTGCTGAACAGTCGCGGCGACAAAGTGGGCGCCGAGAAGGAAGCTGAGCTCGTGCAAGAAGCAAAGGCACTGCTGGAGGATGTCTTGTCGAGTGAACGTGGTATGGACTGAACAGGACAGTGATGTATACGGCCACAAGCATGGGCTGGAAACGCTCTGGAAGACGCTGCATCTGGAAATGGCCGGCATATGCACTGTACGCTTTTCGTGGAGCTTCTCATGTTTTGGAGCCCGCAGCGTGGACTTACTCCGCAAGCTTCCAAATACATCGGAACTGGCATATGGGCACCGGACAGTTCTCAGTCAGCAGCTGGACATGTTAAGTGGAAACCACAGCGACGCGTGCAGACGCCGAATACTGCGCCTCGGATCAACTTGAGGCATGTCGCCCCAAAAGGTATAGCCTCAGGTGCTGAGCAGCCACCTGATTGAACATTTTGTTATGATTCAATGCAGCGGCGTAAGATCTGAAGACCAGAGAGGCAATCTTGATACCTCAGGTCAGCGCGCCTGTAAAGGCCACTCTGACTGAGCCTTGCTGCACTTCACTCCGAACAGAAGTGTGGACTCCCAGGGCTTGACCTGGCAGCCCTGAGTGATGGTTTTGTCAGAGGGGAAAGGTGAGTGCACGGCGGAACGAAAGCGCATCGCGCAGGCAACATCAACGAGTACTTGTGCGCCATTGGCAGCGATCTTGTACTTTGACCGACCAAGCGCTAGGGAGATTCGAATGAACAGCGCGACGCAAGGGTAAAAAAAAATACAAGCCCTTCCTGCTAGATTGGTCTCCAACCAGGGGCGTTTGGTGAGACGTATCGAACAAAGATGTCCATCCCAGAATCATTCTTCCCGTACCATGACACAGCACAAAAACTCTTATTAGCTCATCCAACAAGCCACGCCAAGCCAAAGGAGTGATGCATATACTTTCCTTTTTCTCCATTGCGTTCCATCTGACTACTGCTCGACCAGATTCGTCAACTTCTTTACAGCGTATTCATACCAGCTGAAACTTGAAATGTCACAGCTGTGTGAGATGTCGTGTGTGGACTGTAGAGGATGTATAGTACAAGACTTTCTTTGTACTCGCCGAACCGGGATAGTGAGTAGGAAGTCTCGAAGGAATGTAGAGACTATTGAAATCCTTCAAGCCACCCACCATAACAAGTCATGTTGAGTAGAGATTACGCGACAGGATGTTTATTACTATATGTAGAGCTCATCTCTTCAACAGTACACACAGTACGGTATCCACAAATCAAGATTTCGCGACATCTTTGTCCTAGTTTTCCAAGTTCTAGTCTATAGTAGACCGTTGCGCGTTGCCAACACATCATCATCATCACGTCCACGTCCACGTCCACATCCACACCACATGTACTCTACTGTCCCGCTACCGCCATACCGCCATGTGTGAAAGTCTATACAAGCCCACCTGCACTTGTGGAACTCTATTCTACTCTAGTCGGTCTGTATATAACAATGATAAGAGCAAAGACAGCTGCTGGCAGTGTCCTTCGTTGCAATTGTCAGAAAGTAGCACCAGCAAAATCCGTGGATTGAGCAAGACATTTACCTTACCTACAGTACCTAGGTACGTTTCTATTACATTCCACATTCCACATTCCACCATACAAGCTCCGCTTGCTTCTTGCTTGCTTCTCAACGCGAAAGGATCGCGAGATACCCTCAATTCCTATTACTACGACACCGTCTTTCTTCACGGGTACTGCAGGATTGCGAAACCATGCTACGACTCCTCGCGCTCCCAGCATCGCTATGCGTTTTCCACCTTCTTGCAATACCAACAGCGCAAGCCCGATCGCTCATTCCTCTGCGACGCGACGTCGTACATGAAGATAATTCCGGCTTGCTTCCTAGACATGCCCAACAGCCACTACAGCTACTCCACAATGAAGACGATTTCGGCCTTCCAACCCATCGAACTGAAAGTCTTCCTCCCCCACGACACGTCAATGCGCGAGAGCACTTTGACGCGCGGGAGAACTCGGTTGGCGTGCTCTTTATGGTGCCTGCTGCAGATGGAGAAGAGGTCGATGATGACGTTTTGTTACATCTGTGGCTGCCGTTGGGCAAGAGAGTTTATACGCGTGAGCTGGTCGCGCACCTCAGCCGCTGGAAGTCGTGCTAACGTGCAATTGGAACAGGCGACTCTCCTCTGCTGCCATTACATCCTGCGACGGCGAGGGTGACTACGCTGATCACCACGACGCCCGAGCTCGCATCGGCTGAACGACTTGAGAGAGTGGAATGCGATGTGTGGATGTTTGGGGGTCGTGATGTGTCGAAGACGGCGAAGATCTCGTTCTCTCGGAGTGATGGGCTTGTTCATTTCGCACGGAGCGAGGATGAGAAGTTCTGGCTGCGAGGCACAGAAGTCGAAAGCTACGAGTGTCGCGCGTAGCCTGCTCCTGGAGATTGATGACCGTGATTTGTCCCAGCCATCTGTGCGGCTTTGTTTGCAGCGTTCTCAGCGAAGATACCACCTTGAAAGACTGTCCTGATACTCCGAAACGTTCTCCTGAGTTGTGCGTTGTATTGTAAAGCCGTCGTCCAGAAGTGCCACTTCATCCTGCAGGCCTCGGGTCCATGCCCACCATCTCGTAGGTCCCTGCACCGTCGCTCCCAGCGCCTCTCCTGTCTCCCATCTCGAATCCCTCGCCTGCTTCCAGCTCCGGCGCAAGGACGGTCGCAGCAGTGGCCGTCGCCTTTCCGCCAAACGCCATGGGTCGTAGCTCTCTCCACTGGCAGGCCCACATGCCGAGGCTGATCATGAGCGCGGCAGACATGATTTGCAGACACCACCAGGCCACGGTGGAGGGGATCTGACGCGTGTACAGCGCGGTGATGAGCAGGTTGACAAAGTGGATGGTGAGGGCAAAGTCGGGGACCAGTTTCGATCGCGCGATGAGCAGGAGCAGCGGAATGACCCTGCCGTTGTTAGAGGGGGGAGGAGAGGAGGATATTGCAGGGGGAGATGTTACAGGGGAAGACAATACAGGGGGAAGAGGTGAATGAACTGTGGTATACGTACATGCCCAGACTGTCCAGCATCCAGCACAAGGCCAGCGTCCAGCCGGTGGTGACGTCTCCGCGCAGGTTGCGCCAGTCCCAGATCATGCCGGGCTGCACGTGTTCGCCCTCGACGAGCGTGGTGAAGACGATGAGCACGACGGCGATGGCGTAGTAGAACAGCTGCAGCAGCACCATCTGCGTGAGGATCTTGCCCGGCGCCAGATCGGCCAGAGCGCCGGGACGCGGCGGACGGCGACGGCGGAGAGTGGGCATGATGGGGGGTTGGCAGAAATACGTTAATATAGAGATATATTGAACATGTCTATAGACACATCTATAGTCGGCGTACGACGCGGCTCTGCGCAGTCTTGGCACGTAGACTAGCTTGGACTCCATCGCCATTGACCACCCACCTATGCTGACTACTATCCCACCACATCTCACCATGGACGACGTCGGGCACACCATCGCGCAGGCAGTCGCGGGCGAGCACACCGACAGCGACGCGTACCATCCCAAAGACGCCATTGGAGGCGCCGTCAAGGCCACGCTGGTCACGGCCACGGCAGGCGCCTTTGTGTCGGCCGTGCAAAACACCCTCACCAAGCAGAATGTCGGCGCCTGGGGCGTCTTCACCCGCACCGGCGGCACCATCAGCACTTTTGGTCAGTCTCGCTTTCCACCAGGCGAGGGCGGGAACGAAAACGAGGAGCAATGACATGGCTAACTCAGGCATCAGGCGCCATGGGAGGAGCATACGAGTTCGTCAAGTCGGCCTCTGCCAATCTGCGCCAAAAGGACGACACCTACAACCACGCCATTGGAGGCTTCTTCTCCGGCTCCATGCTGGGCCTGAGGTGTATGTTCTGACCCCACGCCCGGAAGGAGACGACGAGTGCTAACACCACCTCCTTCCTGCAGTCCGGTCCGCGCCTGCAGTCCTCGGCTACGGCACCTCTCTCGCCGTCATCCTCGCGGCGTTCAGCTACACCGGAGGCAAATTGACCGGATCCAACCTCGACCCGGAGATTGACGAGGTGGCCCGCAAAGAGTACATCAGGAAGAACCGGCGGCGGAGCATTGAGGAGACAATCAACGAGTTGGGAGAGGGCAGAGGTACGTATCGCTAGAAGTGGTATGGGAAACAGATCTGACTGACACATGACAGGCGTACATGGACCCGGCTATGCCGAGCGGAGAGCAGCACGTCTAAAGGAGGCGTATGGCATCGATGTCGTGCACTCGCCCACTGTGCCAGGCCAGTCGCAATAGACGTGATGGCAAGTGGCTTTGGCGCGCACGACCGGATTGGTGTATATATACTCACAAACGCAGATTTCCATGTGTGTGGTCGTGATCATCACACTGCATTCCAACCTTCTGCTTACAATGCCCTGGAAACGCAGATCACCGATCCAATGATGACCGGAGTAAAGCAACGTTCATTGCGGAAGCGCTCACTTTCCCGTTACACTCCTCTGTAAAGTGTCCTTCAGCTGCCTGCAGAAAGGCTAGAGTGGGCACGCACGCTGCGTGGGAAGAGAACTTCGACAGGGCGAGAAATATGATCACCTTCGCAAAGATCTCAAGCATACGTTGTACTTGCACAGGTGTCCATCGCCGAGGGCACATCAAGCGCAATCTCGCGTGCCGGTAGAGCAACTGTCGCAGCAGGAGCAGATCTTTCTGCGATAATCTGCATGCCGGCATGTTTTGATCATGTCCCGGTCGGCACTGAGCCTCTCCTATTACTACATCCTCAACGACGCGAAGGTTCGAGTACGTTGGATCTGAGCACAGTCTACCAAGACGCTTACGACTACTTTCGTTTGCTCGAGAATGGGTCATCTGCTGATGGGCGATTGGACCCGCATATCGTCGCTTTTCAGGGGGTCTCGTTCTAAAGTATCATGCTCTAGGCACGAGCATACAAGCGCTGGACAGGCGGTCGACATGGACGTTTCGAAGCTCTAACATCGACGACTATCACGGGCAGATCTTCTGGTAGGTTTCAAGCGCTCGAGTAGTCCTGGAGCTCGCCTGCATCGACCTAGGCAGCACGCTGTCTTTGCATACTAAACGCATGGCCTCATCTCAGAGCAGCCCTGCTCAAGGGAATGCCGACGTTGCGTCTTTATGTGATAATGATCGCTCACCGGCTCCTCGTGTAACGAAGATTGTTATGCCCGACAAATGTGAGGCCACATCCTTGCGCTTTCGAATTTTCTTGCGGGCGGAGTCAGTTGTGTATCTTTGCTGGCAGGGGGCTAGTCGAGATAGATCCGACGCAACAATGGCAGTCCGGTCCCGGCGCATCTGGCCTGTCCCTTCTCATGGTCCCGCTCAACGTCGTTTCACTCGCCTGTGTTCTAACTACGCTAAGCGCTCGATACAAGTGAAGTGTTGCCGTGGAAATTGTGCTGCGAATCAGATCCAACATGAATGCATTTTCCTCACCATCATCATGCAGTCTGGGAAATCAATGGACTAGTAGAATCGGCGTGAACTCTGCAGTACGGCGGTAGTAAAGTTCAGAACGAGTCAGACTGCAACCCTGCCATCATCCTCGGCCATCTCGACCTCTCTCTGACGTTCACCCGCAAAGACGCACTTCCAGTCCATCGTATCGATCGTTGCGTCCCTCGAAGTGCGAGCGAACGCGACTACCATGACACCAGTCGATGTGCTGAGATGCAGCTGAAGCACAATCAGAGTCCGCCAGAAGAGAGGGTTCAACCGCGCAGTACAATACGTAATGTTGGAGCAGACACCAGGCTACGGTGTCTTTGTCCTGAAGCCATCGCAGCAGCAGCAGCACTCGGGCTTCGATGCAAAACCATACATGACCCGACGCACACACAAAAAGTCTCGCGCGGGCTGTACCGTCTGTAGATTGAAACGGCTGAAATGTGACGAACAACATCCTTCGTGCACGTACTGTGCACGGCGCAAGCTGAGTTGCTCATACGAGACGACTCCGCCTCGGAGCAGGCAGAACAGCGATTCTCCGCCGAGTGATAGTATGGCGGAAGCAGAAGCAGCTCCTGATACGTTGGTGAAGGTGGGACGACCGATCGAGGCGGCCTCGACGGAAATGATGCTGTACAATCACTACGAGATCATGACGAGCAATGGACTTTTGATGGGCTTCGAGCCGGCCAGATATCATAAGAGAGTGCTCTCTCTAGCTCAAGATGTAAATTCTCTCTTCATGCCCAGGTCCCAAACAAGCTCCAGATCCAGTTTCACTGATGGATATACATAGCACCCGTATCTTCTCCATGCGCAGCTCGCCATCGCCGCTCTCCACCTCACCGCAAGCGGCGTCAAGCTCTACGAGAAAGCCCGGCTGTACAACCTCTCGCGCACACTACAAGAATATCAAAAAGCTATTGCGAAGCCGATCGCGAGAGAAGACTCTGATCCGCTCGTCATCACGTCCATGATGATTAATATGCTCTACTTCCACTGCGACAACTCCTCCAACAACTCAGACGACGGAACCGATGAGCCTTGGCTATGGTCGAGAAACCCTCAACGCCTAAGCTGGCTCTCCGTACAACAAGGCATGGGCGCTATCCTGTCCCAAACCCGCCCTCATCACTGCGCGAGCGGCCTCCTCTCAAACTTCTACGTCGAGGCCAAACCCGTCACCCAAGGACGACAAATTCCCGCACCGTTCTGGACTCTATGTAATGTCACCGACCCCATCGGTCCGCGAGGCGTGCACAAAAATCCATACCACGATGTCCTGCACTGTCTCGCGCTGCTCATGCCGCTCGAGCCTGGCGTGAAGAGTCTGATGAAGTATATGCATTTCTGCGGGAGAATCTATCCCGCTTTTATTGCGCTGGTTGAGAACGGCGACCATAAAGCTCTGCTTATTTTGGCGTATTGGTTTGCGTTGCTGATTAGTGTCGGGGATTTGTGGTGGTGTAAATTGAGGGCGAAGAGGGATTGTTTGGCGATTTGTGCGTTTTTGGATTTGGTGGGGGATGAGGTTGTAAGGGGTCTGCTGGAGTTTCCTACGGAGGGGTGTGGGTATAGGAGGTGTGTTGTTGTGCAGAAGTTGGATGAGGAGGTAAAGTCAGGTGGACGGGAAAGGTGTGTTGATCTGGATCCGTGGCTGGATTGGAGTTGAGGTGGAGTTCAGACTAGTTTTGGTTCTTGCGAGGTACTCTTTGGGATCTTGGGCTGGCGAAGATGTGCTATCAAAGTGAGGAGAAAGGAAGATGTGTCGCTGCACTTCGCATTTGGACTGCTGGCTTGTGAATGGTTGCCGTATGCAGACAGAACTTGGGCTGCTGCGTCTACTAAGATTCCACTGCGACGTTCGGATCTGCGATGAAACTGAAACAATTTCGTGAAGCTGTGGGAGTCTGGATCTTTGACACGATCACAGCATTGAAACAACCGATTTGTACGCAGTCGCACGGGCCCTGACTTCCTTATTCAATCGAGATGTCCGCGCGAAAAGGAAACAAGACCCCTGAAACACCATTCCTTCTGGTCCGTCACACCTGCAGAACGACTTCGCTTGTCTTTTCCGCACCCTGCAAAACAACTTCGCTATGCTATACCGCGCATCAAGCAGCAACCTTGGCACATCCGCGGCCATGCAGATCCACCACACGGTCACTCGTCTTCGACTCGATGCAGGGCTGCCGCCGATGTTGGAGCGTGCAAAGAGGAACTGCAGCACGAGGAGAGTCAATTCCCAGTTTCCGCACCTCACTCCCGGAACTTCGTTCTCTCCCATCCATCGCGCGGGTTACGTGCACGTCGACCACGAAAGTCATGCGATTCGCTAGGACATGCAGATGCTTCATTTGGTCGAGCAGCGCTGGCAAATGCCGCGTGTCTTCGTCTAGATGCCAGGTGTCGAGGGGATGAAGAGAATCTTGACCCCTCCCGGCACCTTCACGCACCCCGGAAGCTGCTTCGCCAGGTCTGCCTCCTCTGGTAAAACCCAGTCAGTGGTGTGTCCAAGACCAAAACGCCACTCGCATCGGGTCCACACGTATTCGACGCTAGCAATGCCAAGTTCTAGTTGAACTGTGTCTCCAAGCACCGGGAGAGCCTCTTTGCGAACTTGCTTGTTCGCAAGCAGAAGAGCGCCGCTGTAATCGCAGCCTGCGCACCAGCAGTGATAAGGGCGTCGATTGATCTCTTTTCCAGAGCTCGCAATCGGGGGTTATTCGCATCTGCCGAATCCCCAGTACCTCGCGCAGTTGAATCGAGGTTCAAAGTGGTACTCGTGGATCTTGACCCTTAACTCGGCTGGCAAACGCATGAACAGGTGAAACTGTCCTTTCTGTGTTTCGGCATTGCGCTGCTTGATTTTGCGGTGGAATTTCTTCTTCCACCAGCGTGGGGCCCTAGACGGACTCTGCGTCCAGCACGTATCCTTGTGCTCCTTCTGACAGTGCCAGCATGGTTTGACTTCGAGTAGCAGTTTGTTCTTGTTGTCTGTGCAGCTTGGCTCGTTGTCGTCTTCCATTGCCGATGTTGTCATCGCTTCAGGAGCAGTGTCGCAATGTCGATGTCGAGTCGAGGTCTAGCTAGAGAAGACGAGAACCTGATATACTGCAGGAAGTAAGCCACGCGATTAGAGCACATGCCTTGGCTTAGCTTCGAGGTGAACGCTCGGTGCAGCTGACACGCATTAGGCGTGTTCCGCTTCACTTTTGACATTGTCAAATGCTCCGGATATAAGGCCACCTTAGTGAATATAAGTGTCGGGTAATAAGGCTCGGTTGGTAGATTCAGTTTTGTAAGTGTCTAAGGTTTAGGGTCAACTACATTGGTTAGAATCTGGAGTCCGTGGTACTTACTGTAAAGGCAGGGCATTTGGCGGCCTGTTGACGTATAGTCGGGCATGATACCGACAAGTCTTGCGTAATAAGAAGCAGACCGAGAAGACGAGATAAGAGATACTGCGCAGTGTATCTAAACATTCGCACTACTTTGCAACAGTGTCACCAATTTGCCGCAGTATTTACATGGAAACAATGCAGAACCAGCGACAACGGTGCTGAATAATGTTTGCGGTTATGACACTTGCCGTCGATAGAGCAAGTCGTCTTTGCGTTGTTCAAACCTCTTTGACAAAGCGATGGTGCGTGCTAGTCTCGCTGATGCACATCAGGCAGGGACTGGACCTTGACTGGCAATACTACGGCGATTATAGTGAGCATCGTGGTGAGAGTAGTCGACTCCAGAGAGACTGACATGTGATAAAGCGCCCCTGAGATGTGCTGCTATACGTAACAAATGAGCAATTCCCTCAACGAACTGTAATCAAAGACAATGGTATTTAGCTACAACTTTTCCCGCTAGCCTCTAAGATCATCCACTCTACCTCCCTAGTCTCCAAGCACCTGGTGCAAAGCGTTCGTGCGATAGCTCTCACTATCCCTGAGCAATTCCCGATGAGTTCCTCTCGCCGTACACCTCCCATCCTCAATCACAAAGATCCGATCTGCATTCTCGATTGTGTGCAGCCGATGCGCTATGGCAATGACCGTCACCCCCTTTCGCACATTCTCCAACGCGTCTTGTACCATCTTCTCACTCTCGCTGTCAAGCGCAGAAGTGGACTCGTCGAGCAGCAAGAGACGCGGCTTTCGCAGCAGGGCTCGAGCGATGGATAGTCTCTGTCGTTGACCACCAGAGAATTGATTTCCGTTTGGCCCACAACGCGTGTTGTAGCCTTCGGGGAGAGAGATGATGGTCTCGTGGATATTGGCTAGCTTGCAGGCCGCCTCGATCTCGGCATCCGTGACGTCTTTGTCTGGGCGGGCTCCGAGGGAAAGGTTGAACTTCAATGTGCCTTCAAACATGACGCTTTCTTGCGGCACGAGAGCAATCTCGTTGCGGAAGTCGGGGCCGATCAAGTCGCTAATGTTGCGGCCATCGATTGTGACTTGGCCTGCAGAGGGCCGGTAGAACCGTTCGACTAGTGAGATGATGGTACTTTTGCCAGCCCCTGAAGGGCCCACCAGGGCTGCAAAGTGGCCTGGCTTGATGTCGAGGTCGAGACCTTTGAGGACTTGCGCATCCGGTCTGGCTGGGTATGAGAATTGTACGTTCTCGAACTTGACTGCTGCACCTCCTGTGCGCGGAAGATCTGGCTTCTCAGAACCGGCTTCCATATCCTTCTCTGACTGAAGTGCGTTGTCGTATGGTGCAGAAATCGTCTTGGGCGAGGCATGAATATCATGCTGAGACAAAATGTTGGTCTGCTTACCGACATCGATCAGATCTAGCAGTCTCGAAGCAGACACGCGAGACTTGGAGAAATCTGGCGCCAGGGCGAACAACTGGCCGCACGTCTGAGCGCTGAAGAGGAGTGCCGGAAGAACGATGAAGAACTCCTGTTGATTAGCATAACCGTCGATGATGTTCTGCGAGCCCCAGTAGTACGCCAGCGCGTAGACGAGGTTAGCAACACTGTACGCTGTGGCGAGCCATGCGTTGCTATACAGTATAGACTTGAGGGTTTCCTCGTAAGGTTTCTTCAGTGCCCGGTGATACACATTCACGGCCTCGTCTTCGAGCGAGAAGATGGAGATGGTTCGGATGGAGTTGACAGCCTCCACTGCAAAACCTGTCGCACTGGCGAAAGCAGCACCATGCTTCTCATGAAATTTGGCAAAGACGCGCAGTCTCATGATGCCGGATCCCAGAAGTATTGGCACGCAAGCAAGCAGGACTACGGCAATTCTCCACGCGATGGCGAGCGAGAGTACAACGCCAGCGACACTGTTGATCAGGATCGAGAAAAGCGTGCCCAAAATAGTGCCAGTCAGGCCAGCCAAAGCGTTTGCGTCGCTCGTGATGAACGAAAGAAGTCCAGCAGGATCTCGGCCCTCCGATTGATGCCAATCAGCATCCTGCCCAAGAAGGGTCCTCAGTGAGAGGACGCGGATCTTGTAGAGAGTGTTTTCGCCAACGAGTCCAAAGAGTGAACCCATGGTCAAGTTGGCGAAGAACTCGATGATGGCCAGAATGAAAAAGAGCAGACCCCAGAAGTGACCAGCTGATCGAATCGCCGACGCCTCGTTACATGCACTGAAGCTGCTGATCGTGTGACCAAAGATGACAGCCTCTCCTGAGTAGGAACCTCCCACGATGGCAGCGGCAGTGAAAGCGACAAGGAGGTACAGTGCTTGCGAGCGAGTAAGATGGCCGACGCCACGAATTGTTGACCATACACCACGTTTCTTGTCTTTGACCTTTTTGCCTTTCTCGGGATCATCCTTCTTATCGTCCGACTTCGTTTCAGTCGTCTCCACTGTCTTGTCTTTCGCGAGAGATTGTGCGATAGAGTCCTCGCGGAGACCGTCCTTCTCGTTTGCAACGTCACTAGAAGAGTCTCTGTAAGAAATGGCATCGTTGGGGTTCTCCTCGGGGGCAGCGGCGGCATCGGCGTCGTGGCTCTGGCTGACGGTCTGCAGACGTACCATGCTGGCATAGACGTCGTCCTTCGCGATCAGCTCCGCATGTGTGCCCTGCTCGACCACCTTGCCGCTCCTCATGACGATGATGTTGTCTGCGAACTTGACTGTGGACAATCGATGCGCAATGTTGATTGTTGTGCGGCCTTTTGCTGCTTCTCGAAGCGCCCCCTGAATCAAACGTTCACTTCGGGAGTCCAGGGCTGATGTAGCCTCATCCAGGAGCAGGATCTTGGGATCACGCACAAGTGCTCTCGATAGTGCAATGCGCTGCTTTTGGCCTCCCGAGAACTGATTGCCAGACGATCCAACATTAGTCGCAAAGCCATCGTCAAGTCTGTCGATGAAGCCAACCGCATCAGCAATGGTCGCCGCTCTTATTACTCGTTCGACGACGCTCCGCACGGCCTCCGACTCGCTTGCAAGCACAGCGTCAAACTTGCCACTTCCTCGCTCACGGACCTTCTCGGCGAACGTGGAAAGATGACCGTCGAGAACAGCTTTGATCTCTTCTGTGCCAGCGGATGAATTGATGAGGCCGTGAGCGATGTTTTCCAGGATAGATCGGTCAAGGAGTCCAGGATCCTGTTGTACAGTGCCAATGAGACCTCGCAATTGTGCTACATTCAACTCCTTCAAATCGATGCCATCCAGTCTTACGGAGCCATCGAGTGGGTCATACAGACGAGCAAGCAGAGCGGCAACAGTGGATTTGCCACTCCCAGACTGGCCCACGATGGCAGTATGCTTATACGCGGGGATTACGATGCTGAGCTCCTTGAGGACTTCCACATCTGGCCGGCTTGGGTACGAGAACTTCACGCCATCGAACTCAAGGCCGCCATCAACGTGATCAAAGTGTCTCCCTGCGTTGCGATCGGTTGGATCGATAGCAGATTGGCGATTGATAGCATCGTTGAGTTTGTCCGAGGCTCCAGAGGCAGTCCCGAAGATCTGCATAAAGGGAGCAACTTGGCTGATGATGAAAGATGCTGTGGAAAAATCAGTGAGGTTCTTGTCTCAATTGATCACGGTCGCACATACCATCAATCAGCAAGAATATCACCGTGTAGACCGCGCCAACCCGTGAGCCTCCATCACCACTCTCAACAGACTGAGCGATTCCCTCGCTTCCTCTCCAATAAGCAAGTGCGTTGGTGGAGTAAGCAATGAAGTAGAGGAGACCCAGTTGCACTCCAGCAGTGATAGCCTTCTTGAACCCCTCTTTGCGAGCCTCTCCGAGGTATTCTGCAAACTTTGCCTCGAGGCGAGCGTTGGCGCCAAACGCATGAACGATCGTCAGCTTGTTCAAGCTTTCGGAGGCAATCGATGTAGCCAGGGCAAGCTGGTCAGAGACTCGTCCACTATACCTCTTGATAAAGTGTGAGCCAACAAAGGCCATCAAGAAATATGCCGGCACCAAGGAGACCAGGATACCTGCAAGCTCCGCATACTTCATGAACGCAACAATGTACGAGGCGACAAAGTATGAGACACTTGCAATACATATGCCGACCTTTTCGGAAGTACCGGTCTGGATCGAGTTGAGGTCCACAGATAACCGTGACGAGACATCACCGGCAGGCAACTTGTCGAAGAATGCAAGCTCTTGTCGAAGAAGAGCACGTAGGTATCGCTCACGTAGACGTCGTACTAGGCGTTCACCGAAAATGGTCCAGCAGTTGGTGTAGATGTAGATGAAGCACCAATTGGCAATGGTGACATAGCAGATGTATGCAACCTTTGTGATGACCGAGTCGCTGAGGCCTGTTGCAGATGTCGTTGCATCTTGCCGTGCACAGTCGGCACTGTTGAGGTCGTCGATGAGTTGACCGAACAGGATGCCAAGGAGTGGGAATGGCACTCCAGCAGCTATTGCTCCGATAACACCTCCGATAAGAAGGATCACGTCCCAGAAGGTGTAGCCAGGGCTCAATAACAGGCGAAACCAGGTTGTGGCCTCTCTGTACCACGGCTGCTTGGGTTTCTCAGGCTCCTGCTTCTCAACAGCCTTCGAGCAATGCTTAGCATTGGACTCCTGATGTCGTCCGAGGATCATACATACCTTCTTCCTGTTGAAGACACCCATCTTCACAGCAACAAAGTCCTCTTTACGCGACGCCTGCTCTTCGACACTCCACGTCTAAGTCCTTTACGGAGACATCTGACGTGACGGAACAGCAGAACGACCGTCCGACTGGCATCGAAGCGGCATCGGCGTTTGGCCAGGGAAAAAAGAGCAATCCCACCCTCGCTACGCACAGAACTTCTTCGTCGACTCGTTTGCTGGCATCTGTGGTCCGTCGTACGAGTTGAAGATTGCGACGATCACGCCGACTAGCCCGACTAACCTCTAGCAGCACACTGCAAGGTGCGTGTCCACCCGTCAACTCATCCTGGCCGCACGCCGTCGAATGCACTTTCGCCCATCCTCGTGTGCACCTTCCGCCGGGTTGATCTGATAAGCGAACGTACATGAACCATCAAGCGTTTACGTATTATCTGATCCGCAGGTATGCTTCTTTTGAGGTCTTGTTCCCGTTGCTACATCATGTCCTGAATGGTGAGCCCCATCGCTGATGTGACGGTCGTGGCGCTAGTGGACAGAGTCTTCATCATTGCGCCATCGGACGCATCCACATCGCCGTCCACATGGCGGACGCACCGACATGTCTGAAAAAAGCGAGTGGATGCAGTCGTCGTTACAACAGAGTGGAGTCTCAACCCCTGTAAGCGCCAATGTCTTGGCACTGTCTCTAGATCCGGGATTTATCTGATCCACGATGGAGGGCGAGTTATCTGATGGCGCTAGTGTTCGAAGCGAGATGCAACACCACGTCACACCAAAAGACACGTGCACTCCCGAAGGAACAGTACCTTTCGGGGTTTCTCATGCTTTGGGCAGACTGCTCGCACATTTACGATTCAAGTCGACACTGGTCAAAATGTCGACTTCCTTCCCTGCTACCCTTCGCCTCCCCCATCCTTACCTAACCACATATCGCATCCACGAAGTAGACCTCCAGCAAGCTCCTACGCCATATGGCAGCAAGCTATTGCGAATTAGACATGAGCCGCGCAAGACCGGCAAGTCGCTATCGAGGAAGGACGCTCGACTGCCGCCAGTAGAGCTACACAGCAACATCCTGTTTACAGATCCCGAGCAGGATCAACCTACAGAGCAGCTTCCACCAGATAACAACAATTTCTTCTGGGGAAGAGTCCGGCGATCGCCAAAGTCCACTTTTGTGTGGAACGACAAAGTCAAGCCGACAGTCGCGCAGGCGTGGCTTCTGATCTACGCCCTCTGCACTCTTCGGCCAGAATTGGAGTACTTCCGCGTAGAGCTCAAGGGCGTGGGCAGTCGTGAGCTTTCCGAGGAGCTGAAGTATGTTGGGCTGGCAGTAGAGCACCCGCTTCCAGAGAATCGCGAAGTGCCCGCCAAACCAGAAGCTGGTACACCCGGCGCGTTCCCGGACGAGATTGTCGTCTTGAGAGGCAACTTCTGGCAGGGCGCTGGGTCGCCATTTGGGCCTCGTCCTGCATGGGCGCCAGCCACCGCCACAGTCTCTGGCAAGCCATTGGACCAGTATCCGGTCCTGCCAGTCGACCACATTGCAGACACCAAATTTCCCGACCAACGCGTACATGCTTTCCACCCGCGAAGACCTGCGAAGCCGGCACCGGGGTCCATCATCTACAGCAGGTACATTCCGCACTTAGATGAGCATTTCAGCATGATTGCACTGGACTACAACGATCCCGAGCATCTTGGCCTGTTCAACAAGTGGCAAAACGACCCGTTTGTAGCCGCAGGCTGGAACGAGACCGGGACTTTGGAGGAGCACAGAAAGTACCTCAAGAACCTGCACGAAGACGGCCATACCATGACCGTTCTCGCCAAATTCGATGACACGTATTTTGCATACTACGAGATCTACTGGGGAAAGGTAAGCGTGGGCTCGGTAGCTAAAGTTGAAATCACCACTAACCGGTGTTCTAGGAGGACCACTTTGGCGTATACTGCGATGCCGGCGACTTCGATCGCGGACGACACGCCCTCGTAGGCAACACATCCTTCCGCGGCCCTCATCGCGTTTCGGCGTGGTGGTCAGGTACCATTCACTACCTCTTCCTCGACGAGCCACGAACGCACTGGGTCATTGGGGAGCCCAAGGCCACAAATTCGACTGTTTTGAGCTACGACCTGATGTGCGGGTTCAACGTCACCAAGTTTGTCGACTTGACGCATAAGAGAAGTGGGGCGATGAAAGTCAGCAGGGAGAGATTCTTCCAGATTTCTCCTTTGTACTGGGACGGCGAGACAAAACTTGGTGGGACAGGCATACAGCTGACTGCTATTCAGTCCAAGTTGTAGAGGTCGCGCAAAGATGTGACTCGGATTTGATATAGCATATTTCTCGCTGCTCTGGCAGGCTGCAAAATACGCAGACTGTGCGCTTCTCCGATCTCACTGGCGGCTCCCAAAGTCTCATATCTGCAATCGTAGGACTTTATCCGATGTCGACTTTTTGTCGGCAAATCGAAATGTATAAAGAGCAGAGCACCGTCCGCCCACTTCAAGCTTTTTCTCCAGCTCCCACCTCGTCTCCATATCACGTGAGTCACGGACCATGTCTTCTTCACCACTCTATCAATACCCGCTCAAGCCAGCAGCATGGAACGAACGCGATCTCCTCATCTTCGCTGCTTCCATTGGATGTGAAGCCGACGATCTGCAATATGGCTTCGAGCTCGATCCGCATTTCTCTGCGTTTCCGACGTATCCCATCGTTCTGACATTCAAGCACGACTACACGAGCACCACATCATTTGCCGAGCATTTCACAAAGTACTTGACGCCGCCGAAAGATCTCATCCGTGGATTCCCGGCTTTGGATATCCAGCGTGTCGTTGATGGCGAACGAACGCTGGAGGTTGTGCGACGTTTGCCGAATTCATCTGCTGGAAGGGACTTTGCTATACGGTCTACTGTTACCGGGATCTGGGACAAAGGACCTGGGAGACCAACAATCGTCAAGACGGCTCACGATCTAATTGAACGCTTTTCGGACAATGCAGATTCTGTTCTCTACACCCGCATGTCAGAGACGGCCATCTTCATGTCTCAAGGAGGCTGGAATGGACCCAATGGACCCAAACCTTCAACTGCTCCGAGGCCTCCTACAGAGCGAAAGCCAGATTTCTCGAGCACACATCAAATCTCGCCGACTGCACATTTGTTGTATCGACTCAACGGAGACTACAACCCTTTGCATGCGACCAGTGTGAAGGAAGCTGTTGTGCAGCCCACGCCGATCATGCATGGCTTGTATTCGTGGAATGCTGTAGCGCGAATGGTGTTGAAGCGGTGTAGCAATAGCGAGGCACAGACGTTGCAGAGCTTTCGCGCGAGTTTTGCGAGTCCTGTGAGGCCTGGAGATGTCTTGGAGACTGACATGTGGCTGCTTCTAGGAGATGGTGGGGAGAGAGAGGTCCGATTCGAGACCAAGGTGAAGGGGAGAGTAGTATTGGCCAATGGAGTAGCAGTGCTGGAAAGACAGGGCAGAGGAAGCGAGAGCAAGCTGTAGTGGTTGGAGGCCAGGTGTTGATATGGATGCTGCTCGACAGCATGCCGTCGAATTACGCTTCGACGACGCTTCTAATCTCTGCTCTTGTGCAGGTACCGCATTCACGGTCACCAGCCATGTGGCCGCCATGCGTCGGGACGTGTCCAGGCTACTGGGACGAACGATGCCCATGCGAACGGCGCAGTGATCAGTGTATCAGATGTGGGTCGAACAGGCATGGTCTATCATGTAGACGTGTGGCGTGGGAGAAGTCCTGGATAGCAGCCATTGGCTTCCCGGAGGATATAGTTCATATTGCAGAAGTGTATCTGTGCCACGGTGGGAGCAACGAGAAGCCAATTCTGCAGAACTGAAAATTGTCCCTACGATCGACACATTGCAGTGTCGATAGCATCTGCACATGAGCATCGCAATCGTAGACTTTTGAAGGTCACCTCGGACGCCGTCTAATATCACACAAGCAGCCACATGGTATCCGCCACACCCGCAAGGCGTACATCGGCAATACATAGGATCAGATAAGGGTTCCACAAGATCTTCACCAGCGCTATGTCGAACTTGACGGATTCTACGCCGTTGTGTCGATGGCACAATACTGTCAAATTCCCACGTACCTGGCTCAGGCGTTGTTCGCCCGCGACGGGGATAGAGCCACGCCTTGGGTCAGGATCCGGAAGGATCTTTAGGGTGCACATCTGGACGGACTATCGCATCCCACGAATCCACGTCTTCATGTGTCAGCTGGCCTATGTAAAGGACAGCAGATTATCTGTATCGAATGTCAATTTGGCAATGATAGACACCGCAGCAATCGCTGCGAAAGAAGGCCGAAGGATCGAGCATAGCAGTCCTTTCTAGCGAGTGGTTGGTTTCGTTATTAGACGTCTCATCTTGGTGTGCCGTGGCTTCGTTATACTCTTGCTACGCGAGCGGAAATTATCCGTTGCCAGTCGCGTGATGATGGCACTGTGCATTGCTTGCATGTTGCAACTTGTGACATCCATCATAATCTATCGGATCCAGTGAGAACTCACTGTCCGAGCTGTGAGACGTCGTGTACATCGGGCTGACAGTCTGCGCTCGCGGTGAAATGAAGAGCACGGAGACATTCGGAAGCAGCGGCGATCTGTACTCGTGACACTTGTCGCGGCTATTGCTGTTGATTTGCGCTTTTTGTCTCATAGCTCCTGTTGGTTTGGTCGACCTGATTACGAACGAGCTAATTGAGCCTGGTAGCTTCGCTTATTCACTGTGTACGAGCAGCTTCCCAGCTAGTAAGGGTGGCAAATGCACAAGCTCGCGCAAAATCTGTATCATCCATCCAACTATGCGAAGCAGTGTGTACCCGTAGCGTTTGTCCGATGGTTACCGTACTTGTTTGCTGCATGTTTGATCTAATCAGATTAGATTATCAATCGCAACATGGGTAGTGATCCTCGCGACAGCGTCGGATCACACCAGACCCACAAAGCGTGAAATTGAGCTTTGTCTAGCGCGTGTGACTCGGCCGCCAAGCTCGTGCGAGGCGTTCGGTCTGTTTCGAAGGTGGGCATGATCGACGTACATGTGCAAGACAGGGTTTAGTACAGCGAACGTCAACATGCATGATGGCTGTCGAGGCATACGTGAGGATTTGCTCCCCACTCAGCAGTGTAGCATCGGGCACGCGCATCGCTCGAGCGTTCCAGCTAAAAAATTCTGTTTGCGAACGAGGGGCCACTCACATGATTGTGAGACCACAATGTCCGACCTGGACGCTCTAGGCGATAGAACGCTGCAGAGTCTGGGCGTGGCATTGATCCGAAACCGGAGTTGGATCAGAGTCCTTTCGGCACGGTATAGGAATTTGTCTTGTTGTCTCCATACAAGACTCCACCGGATAGTGTCTTCGTAGAGGTGATCAATTGTACGCCCGAAGACAAGCCAGTCAAGAGAAGTCGACAGCAAACACAAAGTCAACATGTCGCTGAATCATGAGCGAATCGAACGAGGCACCGAGCGTACACTCGACCGACGCACTCGAGAGTCTGGCAGTTTGCAAAGTTACGACCTGGTCTGCGTGGGCTTCGGAACGACAGCACTGTCCGTAGCGTCTTCTCTGGCAGATTCCAAACCACAAGCACGCATTTTGTTCGTTGAACGGGACAGCCAGTTCACATGGAACCCAGAGCATGTTCTGCCGGACAAGCCTATCGGCTCGAACTTTCTGCGCGACTTGACGACAACGCAGAACCCTCGATCCGAATTCACGTTTGTCAATTTCTTACAGAAGACCGACCAGCTCGTTCGATTCACCAACAACTCCCGGATGGCACCGACGCGTAGACTCATGGCGCAGTATTTCAGGTGGGCTGCAGATCGGATCAAGCAGCGAGGATGGCTCACCTACGGCCAGGAAGCAGTAAAGATCAATCCAGTGAAGATCAGTGCCTTGAATCGCGTAACGCAGTGGACCGTGGACCTGCGCGACAGCAAGACTAGAGCGCTTTCGACAGTGCAGGCCAAGAGAGTTGTACTGGCAACAGGCGCTGAGCCGCGCATAATCGCGCCACTCGCAGTGCCGCAACTCGAGCCCTTGGTCATGCATTCGAGTGCCTGTAGTGGGTTGCTCGAGAGACTGGATGGCCTCAAGCAAGTCCTGAACATTGCCATCGTTGGTTCCGATCAAGAAGCCGTCGAAATCTTCAACCACTTGCACACCGCTCGGGGCAAGCACACTGCCAGTCTGTTCTACGCAGACTCTGCGCTCCGGCCAGACGATCACTCCGCAAGCATTCCGGATCTGGCCGAAAGACCAAGCTCATCGACTGACTCTGCTCCGCCCGAGATCCGGCACAAGCTGCAGTCGGCAGATACACATCATTCACCAAAGGTTGCCCTCCACACGCTTGAGGCCCTGTACGAGGCTCAGTACACCCAGAAAATCCACGAAGGCGATACAAGCAAGTGGCGCTTCCAGATGAAGCCATTGAGCGAAGTTGTTGCTGCCAAAAGAGAAGGAGACCGAGTCCGCCTGGTGACCAGAAATAATCGTACGGGTGAAGTCGTGACAACGGCGACCGCGTTTGACGTGATCATCGCGGCAACAGGCTATGAGCACTCGGCAGATATGAAGCTGGTCAGCCCCATCGCGCCACTCCTTGACGCCGGTGCCTTGACGGTCGATCGAGAATACAAAGTCAACTTCCGCCGCGATGCGATTGCTCGTGGCTGCGGCATGTGGCTGCTTGGTTCGCTGGAGGATCTGAAGGCACGCGGCGACAGTTTCGGGCTCATGGCTGAGCGGGCTCGGAGGACAGTGCAGAGCGTGCGAGTCTCTTTGGGGGAAAAGTCCGATGAGCAGTACAGTGAAGCCGCTGTCTTGTAGATGGGAGCGGAAAGTGTGGTGTTTGTTGTTAGGTTAGTCTGGCGAAGAGTTTCGGACTTGGCAAATCTTTCCAGGTCTTGGCAAAACTCTATTCACACGCGCTCTCCCAAGTCCTGACACCTGACATTTTTCCATCACAATGGCAACTTCCCTTCTGCTTCCTTTTTGGACCACACTGATATTTCCACATTACGCGTAATCGAGTTGCAATACCATCAAACGACATGTGCGCCTGCGCTGACCATACTAACACAGTGAGACCGACCTACAAACCTACAAACGAGCCCGGAGCAGCTCTTCCCCACCTCGATCGCCATCGAGTAACACTTGTCCTATTTTCCGCATCTCGAATTTCTTGATCTTTCCGCTGCCAGTGATGGGAATTTCAGCCGTCACTCCGTCTTCCCCGAGCCAGAAGATGTGCACTGGCGCCTTGTGACGCCCCAGATTTACCCGAGCCCATTCGCGAATCTCGTCGTTGGAAGGCCTCGATGCTCCTTCGGCGCGCTGGAGAAATGCTGCCGGGACTTCCTGATATCTCTGGTTTGGCAAGCCGACGACAATGGCTCTTTCGACGGCGCTATGCTGGACCAGACGTTCCTCGATTTCAAGCGGATAGATGTTCTCGCCACCTCGAATGATGATGTCTTTGAACCGACCGGTGATACTGCAATATCCACACTCGTCAAACACGGCCTCATCACCAGTGTGCAGCCACAAGACACCATCTTCGTCTCTTGTCATTGTCTCGGCTGTTTTCTCGGCGTTTTTCCAGTACCCCTGCTGAAGCTGATAACCAGCCATGCACAATTCGCCACGGACACCCACAGGCACAATATGCCCATCTCGGTCGACGATCTTGGCATGTGCGTGTGGCATCAAGGTGCCGACAGTCGTCAGGCGTCGATCGACGCTATCATCAACAAAGGCGTTGAAGCAAGTCGGTGACGCTTCCGTGAGGCCATAACTACTGGTGAACTCCGTCATGCCGAACTCGTTCACGAGCAGCTCCATCAGATGGCGGGGAACTGGAGCACCTGCAATAATACCGGTTCGCAGCCGACTGCATTCGAAGTTTGCTGGTCGGGGCAGGCTAAATAGTGTGTCGAACATGGCCGGCACACCATGCAACGCGGTCGCTCGTTCTGAAGTTATGGCTTCCAGCACGGACGGGCCATCAAAGACCTCGGATGGATACACGATCTTGGCTCCATGTGTGATGCATGCGAGCAAACCAAGAACGAGACCAAAGCAATGAAACATCGGTGGCGGACAGCAAAGAACATCATCCTGGGTTAGACTCATGCGGTCGCCGATGAATCTCGAGTTATTGAGCAAGCCCAAATGCGTCAGCATTGCTGCCTTGGGATGGCCCGTGGAGCCGCTCGTGAATTGCAGATTGCAAGTCTCATAGGGACTGATATTCTGCTGAGTTGCCTTGACCGGGTCTTCTGGCAGGCGCGCGCCTATATTGATCGCATGCTGATAGTCCGTGAAGTCCTCCCAACTACCATCAAGCGTGACAATCTGCTGCAACGCAGGGAGTGCTTCGGGAGAGGTCCTGAACTTCCTGAGCATTGAGCGGTTGTCTTGCCGGCCGATGAAAGGGGTTGCGAAAAGCATTTTGGATTCTGCGCCAAACGTCAGCAAGTGTCAAGAACGCTTTCTCAGAATGTCGTACCAGTATACTGGAGAGCATATTCCGCTTCGGGAGTTGTGTAGGTATTGTTGAGGATCACCAGAATCGCTCCCACACGCATGCACGCGAAGAATACTGATGCGTACTCCGCACGATTGCCCGCCAGTATCGAGACCCGATCGCCAGGGCGCACTCCCCTGGTGTACAGATAGCGAGCCAATTGCGAGCTATGGTCTTGTAGGTCGTAGTACGTCCATCGATCGCCGTTCCAAGGAGTGATAACACATTCGTTGTCGCCATACTTTGAGCATTGCAAGTCAAGCAAGTCGCCCAGCGACAGTGTCACCAAGGGCGGATCTGCTGGTCCATGGAAGAGCGAGTATTGTTGCTTCTGGGTCGAGATCTCTTGTTGGACAGTCTGGGTCAACATCTTCACCACACAATTGGCGCTTGAGCAGCAACTTCTCCAGATTGGGAAGATCAGATAACTCCAAAAGATCTAGTACTAGCTGTTGCAACAGGTTCGACACGGCGGCCTCGGGGCCTGCGAAATGAACGTTTGCACCACCGACACCGGACATGGTTGAGATCCACGACACAGCAGCTTTCTCTGTACTAGGAGGTACATACTACTAGACCACGGAAACGCCAACGTCACAGCACTACCGCGTGCTACTGGAAAAAACACATCCATCCTATGGGCTCTCTACCAGCCGACTGGCCGGTTGCATTTCGAAGTGCCTCCCGAGAAGGGCAAGATCAACATGCCGACGTCACGTTGCTTTTCAATAGGGGCACACAGCGCGGCATGTGGAGGCTTCTGCTTTTGACACACTGCGTCCTGCACAATCCTAGTAATGCTCGCATACTTCTGTCACGCCGCGTGGTTTTCCCAGGTCATGTTACGTCACGACGGCTGTGAAGAATCTGCACTAGTATGCACAATTGCTTTTCAGCAGTAACGTAGACAGCAGCAAACAGCTCCGACTCCAACATTCCGTGCTACGGACGACAAGACAACAAGCGACTGCGCAGGTCACCTCGGAATTGCGGCTATTGCAACTATTACTTCGCGAACCACGATGGAATCTCGGGCTCAAACTATTTATTGTCAGGTCCGAGCTCTCATCACCGGATTCGCCATCACAGACTTTGCAGCGAATTTTGTTGGTGCGGAAGCTGTGCCACACTAAAACGACCGGGATCTTCAGCCACATCGATCCACAAGCGGAACCCAGCACGCGGCCCGCCGCACGTCAGTCGGAGGCAATTACCAGGATGAAGTGGGTAGATTATCAGATTGATAACCTAACAGGGACCTCAGCAAACTGTCTCCATAGCACCCGTGGATGCAAATTTAGCATGCAGTCGGAGCGACCACTTTTTCAGAAGTGGATCCGAGACAATTTTGACCCGTGTGGGAATGCCGTTCGGATCTAATCGCGTTTCACTCGTCGGCGACCAGCAGCTTGCCCACTTCGTGGACTGGCAAGGTGCATCATGTCCACCGAGCATACGCCAGCTCGATTTCCATCGTGCACGCAGACTTGTCAGGACGCCGAAGACGGAGATATCGGACAACCCAATGAGCAGTCGACGGGCTCGCTTCGTGGTGTAGTCGTAGGTACGGTCGGTAGGTCTGCTACGTTCGTAGGTCTGGAGCCAGGTCCTGTTATCTGATCTTCAATATTTGCGTGACTTCGTGCAAAGAAATCAGTGATCGTGGTCACCATCACTGGATCATGGCTTCTTCTAACCTGGCCGTGAGGCCCACCGCCTTCCCCAGATTGGATACCATCGACCAGAACCACAGTACAACTGTGAGTGCGTCAAGACAGGTGCAACGGCGAACCTTCGAATACCACAGCAATGTGGCGGCTGCTCCCCGAGGCAAGACAGCTTTACTGCAAGGATACTCGCGGTTTATTGCAGCTTTCACTGGAGACGCTGAAGTCTGCTTCGGATTTACGCTCCGGCATGACTCCAACTCATCGCCAAGAGTGGAAGTCGTCGAAGCAGAGATCGTCGACGAGAAAGATGCAAGCAACCACAACGAAAGAGGCGCAAATTGCGTCCTAGAATCGAAGCCATGCACCATTCTTACTGCGGAGCCATTCGGCTTTGGGCTGGAATTACTCCTGGATCCGGAGAATCTCGACTCCACTCATACGTTACCTGATCTGGACTGTGTAAGTCAAGAATAGTAGTCCTACAAACGGAGACTAGCACTGACGTTAGATAGCCATTTGTTGTCCAGTACTTTGCAACCCAATTGTCTCTCGTCGTGCATTACGACGTTTCCTTGCTCGATGAAGACTTCTTTCAAGTCGCATTCAACGTGCTTGTGAATGAGCTATCGGCCTTCAACTTTGTCAGCGTAGCTGGCTCACCATTATCGGTGCTGAATCATCCACCTCGTTCGCAACCACCATCATATTGCCATGGCGAATATGCCGGCGAATCGCCATCCCTACTACATGCCGGCTTCCAAAGGACTGCAGCCTTGTACCCCGGCCGGCACGCACTACATTTCCATGCTGAAGACTCAGAGCACATCTTCAGTTATGCTGAGCTTGATAGCCTGACCAGCGCACTCGCAGTCAAGCTTCGATGTCAGATCCAGGGCACGGAGGCAACATCAGAACAAGAGGTCATCGTTCCCGCATTCATGACAGGGTGTCCGGCATTCTATATCTCTTGGTTGGCAGTACTGAAAGCTGGCTATGCTTTCTGCCCGCTTCCAACTGACGCGCCATCTGAGCAGCTGCGCAGCATAGTTGAAGAGCTCGGTGCCTCTTTGGTGCTATGCGATGGCATACAAATCGGTGGTCGACCTTGGGATGCGTGGTACTGCGACGACGACGAACTCGCAACATGCTTTGATGTCAGAGACTTCATATCGCGGTATCAGGAGGGGACACACTCGCCAATACCGTATAGTGATGCCCTACCTGGCGTGGCACAGTCAAATCTGGCATACGTAATGTACACAAGTGGGTCTACTGGAAAGCCAAAGGGCGTGCGGATACATCACCTCGCGGCAGCATGCTCGATAGCTTCACATGCAAAGTTCACGCCGGCGACCTACTCCAGAGACGGCTACCGTTGGTTCCAGTTCGCGGCACCGACGTTTGACCCGTCAATCATGGAGATCTTCACAACGTGGTGGACTGGAGGTACACTTTGTGGCGCACCTCGAGAGTTGCTGTTGACTGATCCCGAAGCTGCCATCAACAAGTTGTCAGCCACAATCATGATGGCAACTCCGAGCATGGCGAGCGTGCTTCGTCCAGACAAGGTTCCGACGTTGCGCAATCTCTGGACCATGGGCGAGAAATTGACAGCGAAGGTCATTCAGAACTTTTCGTCGGATTCATCGCTTTACGCCTCTGAAGCAAGCCATATCCCAAGACTCCAGCGCCCGCGAAAGCTACTCAACGCGTACGGTCCCACAGAAGGCTCAATCAACTGCAACATTGCCTCTGACTTCTCGATGCACGATCGAGGCTCGATCATTGGGAAGCCTATTGACACCTGTTCCATCATCATAATCGACTCCACGAGCCGTCGTCCAATCCCAGTACCCCTTGGATTCTCTGGTGAGCTTGCGATTGGAGGTCCTCAGGTCAGCCAGGGATACCTGAACAGGCCTGAACAGACTGCTGCAGCATTCGTCACTAGCACGGAATATGGGCGTCTATACCGTACCGGAGATCGAGCCAGAATTGTCAAGACCAAGTCCGGGGAGCTCACTGTTGAATTTCTGGGTAGAATCACAACAGACCAGGTCAAGCTCAGTGGGCGACGGGTCGAGCTTGGCCAGATTGAAAGTGCCATCGCCACTGTTGCTGGGATCACAGATGTGGTGGCCATTGTGCATCCCTCGGGTGGGTCCGGTCGAGGCAGTGAGCAGATCGTTGCCTGCGTCGCGAGAGATGGTTCTGTTGACGAGGGAGAGTTGCTCACCAGCTGTAAACGAGCTGCGGAGACTTCACTCGCTCCTTTCATGCGGCCTGCGAAGTACATTTGGCTGGACTCCTTGCCTCGTTCCAGATCTGGGAAGACTGATCGCAGGGCCCTGAAAGCGATCGCAGCCAACCGTTGGAAAGACGCCAAAGGAGGAAACTCATCACAGCCTGAAACGGAGATTGACAGCTCTAGCGACAACTCTGTGGTCGGTGTCATCATTCAGGTACTGGCCGAAACGTGTAATGTAATGCCAGCCGACATTACTCCTGCAACAGATTTACTGTCGATTGGATTGGACAGCTTACGGGCCGTAAGATTTCTGCAAGGCATTCGGGAGAAGGGTATTCAGAACTTGACCGTTCCGAATGTGCTCACCGGTCGCACTCCATTAGGAATAGCCAGCCATTGCTCGAAAACTGACAGCGCAGTGGTTAACTCAACTGCTGCGAGACTGGCTGATTGGGATGCTCGGTTCGCAGAGTTCAGCAGAAAGCATCTTGAAGTATGCGCGAAGCAACTGTGTGTGTCTCCAACGGAGCTCGAGAGTGTCTTGCCTACCACTTCCACCCAGTCTGGCATGATCGCGAGCTTCTACAGGAGTGTATTCAAACAGACTACATCTGCCGGTGCCCGCAAGAGATATATCAACCACTCAGTCTACCACGAGGCTCAAGGTACGGACTCCGCTAAGCTTGAACATGCATGGCAAACTGCACTCAGCCGTCCGAGGATACTTCGAACGATCTTCACGCCCGTGGATGATGAAATGTCTCCTTTTGCGCAATGTATCCTTGCAGCGTCGTCCAGTGCCGCTTCTTTTTCCGTTCACAGATATACTTGTACTTCCGCGGACACGTGGGACGAGACTTTGGAAATCGCGCAAAGAGATGCAGAGGCTTCCATTTCACTGGACAAGCCACCATTCAGACTATCTCTCATCGAGTCACCTCAGGGTAAAGCCTACCTTTTGAGCATATTCCACGGCATTTTCGACGGTGGTTCTCTTGAGCTGATGCTCCAAGATGTGGAAGGTTGCTATCTTGACAAGGGTCCATTGCCACGTACAGAGATCGACGAGGCCGTGAGAAAGCATTTTTCAGAAGCCACAGATGCAAGCATCAAATACTGGCAATCCGAATTCAGGAATTTCGAGTCGGTGTCATTCCCCTGCGTCTCTGCTTCGAAGCCAGAGACTCAATCTGCAAACGCTTGCGTGTCGGAGGTGGTTGGTCAAGCCTCACTGGACCGACTTGCTGCAGCTGCAAAGTTTGCGGTAGCATCGCCGCTGTCAGTGCTCCAAGCTGCGTGGGCATCAGTGTTGTTCGCGTACACGGGGACTACATCTCAGGTCTCCTTCGGGAGTGTCCTCTCCGATCGTTTAGAAGACGCGCTGAGTTCATGCCATGGCCCCACCTTCGTGGTCGCCCCTGTCAAGCTCGATCACTTGGCTGTCTCGCAAAAGGCCACGAGGGAGGTACTGGCACAACTGACAGACAAGAATGCTGAGTCTTTGCCGTATCATCATATCCCTCTCAGTTCGCTTGCAACGCCGGAGGGCACGCTGCCATACGACACACTGCTCGCATTCCAGGCTTTCGATAAGTCCGCCGGCGAGAGCACCTTGTGGCAGAAGGTCGAATTCCCAGCTATGGAGCATGACTTTGCCGTAATGATCGAGGTCTGGCCAACGGCAAATGGGGCTCTGCGATTCCGAGGAACCTACACCCATCAACATCTTGACAGCGCCGCGGCAGATACCATGTTGCGACAGCTCGATGCTATTGTCTGTCGTATCTGTGACGACGTCAACATTGCTTTCCCGGGTGTTCGACACAGCCTCAATCGTGAGCTTCTGTCTGAAGTCTCAATCGCGACAGAGGAGACCCTTCCTTCGTCTGAGCTACTGTTGCATCATGCTTTCGAGCAGCACGCGGCACAAACCCCCGATCAGCTCGCACTTGTTTTCAAACGAACGCTGGATGGAACAGAACCAGACATTCGTTGGACTTATGGCGAATTGTCCCAGTTGGCTCAAAACTTCGCGACGAAGCTCCTCCGAGAGTATGGGCCCATAGAGAATGAGCCGGTTATGATCTGTATGGAGAAGAGTCCGGAGCTCTACATCACTGTTCTTGGTGTGCTCAAGGCCGGAGCGGGATGGTGTCCGATCGATCCATACTCGCCTCCGGCAAGACAGCATGCGATCATGGAGAGGACTGGAAGTCGTATCCTGCTGCTCTCTGCAACATCTTCGACTGTAGAGGCTTCTGCTATCCCGCAAGAGGTATCAACATTCACCATCGACCTGCTGGCCATTGAAGCAACGCATGAGATCGACGACCAGCTACTATCGGATGTCAAGCGTGATCCATCCCATCTGGCGTACCTCATCTTCACCAGTGGCACTACGGGCCTGCCAAAAGGTGTCCCAATCACGCATGGGGCAGGCGCTACAGCCATGAACGCACTGGCAAAGGCTGTGCCGTCTGATACGTCCACTGGAGAAGTGCGTTGTATGCAATTCTCGCAGTATACTTTCGATGTATTCGTACAGGATCTGTTCTATACGTGGACTCTTGGTGGCACTCTCGTCTCCAGCACGCGGCAAATCCTCCTGCAGAACTTTGCAGATGTAGCCAACGAGCTCAAAGCTACGCACGCCCATCTGACCCCAGCATTCTCCGCCACGCTGGCACGAAGCAAAATCAAGACACTTGAGGTGGTTACAATGATCGGAGAGAAGCTGACAGAGGCCGTAGCAGCTGACTGGGGAGTCAACATGCGAGCTTTCAATACTTACGGGCCTGCCGAAGTCACTGTGGTATCCACCTTGAGGCAATTTACGGGCAGAGAAGATGCATATCACAGCTCCAACATTGGCACACCACTGCCTTCGGTAGGCACATATGTTGTTGACAACGGAAACATCGCCATGCGCGGTGGCATTGGTGAGCTGGCGCTATCAGGCCCTCAGCTATCCCCAGGCTACTGGAAGCTGCCAGAGCTGAATGCCAAAAAGTTCATCTGGAACGAACAACTGCAGCAGAGGCTCTACCTTACTGGCGATCTGGTGCGTCAACTTGCAGACGGCACGATCAACTACATCGGCCGGGATGATGATCTTGTCAAGCTCGGCGGACAGAGGGTCGAGCTTGGCGAGATCGCATTTGCGCTCAGAGATGCTGATCAGCGGGTTGAAAAGATTGAGATCCTCTTGTGCAAGCGCAAAGACGCCGACACCAAGGCTGTAGTCGCTTTCCTGGCCTGTCCTTGCGCTGGAGCAGGTAATGTGAAGACGGCAGCCTTGATCAATACCGAGGCGAAAGACGTTGCTGAGCTCACAAGGATGTACGCACGCTCAGTCCTGCCATCGTACATGATTCCGAGCAGCTTCATTGTACTTTGTCGAATTCCAACAACGGCGTCAGCTAAAGTGGATCGAGCTAAACTGACTGCAATCTACCACTCGGTAGATCTCTCGAAGTGGGAGGTGGCAGAGGATAACACGCCGGATGCAAAAGGTCAAGATTTACTATGGCGCGCAGAGAACGAACGGCTGCTGCAGGTAATTGCACAAGTGCTCAAGGTGAAGCCACAAAGTCTGCGGCCGAACAGCAGTTTGCCTGCCATCGGCATCGACTCGATTGGCGCAATCAGACTGATTCCGAAGATCAATGCGATTGGGTACAGTCTTTCGGTGGTCGATGCCTTCAGGTGCCGCTCCTTGGGTGATCTCTGTAACCTGGCGAACGAGACAGCCAAGATCGCCCATCTTCACGCAGATGTTGACACCAGCGAGCAGCATCCAGATAAGGTTCTACAGAGCTTTGATGCACGTTACTACAAGGAGGTCTCACGACATGTGAAGCAGGATGACTTCACCGTCATACCCACCACAGTCTTGCAGGAAAGTTTACTCGCTGAGACCCTCAGAGACCCACAGGCGTACTGGAGTAGTCACATGTTCCAACTTCGCAATGACATTGATCTCGGTCGGCTCAGACGGGCGTGGAACAAGATCGCAAGGCAGACGGAGGCGCTCAGAGCAGGGTTCTTGCCCAAAACCGACGTTTCCGACGACATCGAAACAGCAGCAGCAGATGATTTGTCGTACCTCTCAATCATCTACGATGAACCGCACATCGAATGGGCGGAGCAAAAGATCACTGGAAGCATTGAAGATGCTGTCAGACAGCGCGTCTCCGATGTGGCAAAGCAGAACCACGAGCGTTTATTCTTGCTTCCACCCTGGGCTATCGATGTCTTCACCCACAATAACGATAAGATTATGCTTCTTACCATGTCCCACGTCATTTATGATGGTCCTTCCTTGGAACTCCTAGAGAGCGATGTTCTGGATGCTTATACACGGTCTGCCAAGAATCCCGGGCGTCTGTCTTTGAGGGAAGCGGTTGCCTCCAGATCTGCGCTGGATGCAGACAGTGGGAGCACCTTGAAGTTCTGGAAGGGTGCTCTCGAGAACTTCGATGTCTCTACGGCTCAAAATATTGCCTACGGACGGAAGTTGATACACAGGATCTTGTACCAACGAAGCACTGTGTCGATGAACAGTCTACGCAAGGTTGCTGCTCAACTCGAACTCTCCTCAATGGTCAGCATTTTTCGCACTGCTTGGGCGTTGGTGCTCAGCGATCTGCTAGAGAGTCCGCACATCGTCTTCGCCGAGATTCTGTCTGACCGAGTCATGGATGGCAGATTAGTCAACGTGATCGGGCCACTAATGTCCACAGTGCCGGTGCTCTTCAAGCGGACAGGCACTGCAGCAGAAGCTTTGAGCGAGCAAGATATGTTCTCGAAAGAAGCCTGGAACCATCGCAACATTCGACCCAGCACAATACGATCGCTCCTCCGGCGTGGACCCGAATCGCAGGTCTATCCGGCAGTTTTTGCTTTTCATCCTTTTGCAGGAACACATGCGCGGGACGACAAGCAATTGTGGGAACGTCTCGATGATGTTACAGATCTCGAGGTTGAGCATCCGCTTGCTCTCAATATATGGCAAGAGGATGACAACTCCTTCAAGTTTGAACTTGCTATTGCAGATCAGGTGATGGATGAGGCTGAGCAAGTTCTACTGCTCAGGCAGATAGATGCCTTGGTCGTCGCGCTTATCAAACATCCGGAATCAGACCTAGCCTCGCTAACAAGCGTGCTGTCTGACGACCTCCTGTCGCGGACGACTCCACGCCGAGACACCGAATGTCCCTCTGACAAGACAACCACATACTACGTAGAGCACTGGGCTCAAACACATCCGAGCTGGAAAGCAGCAGAAATTGTCATCAGACTAGACGTCGGAGGCACCGACACAGAGTCTTGGACTTATGCCGAGCTCAACGCTGAGGCTAATCGCGTTGCCAACATGATACTGAGAGCAGGCATCACGAAGCAGATGATTGGCATGTGCATCGGGAGAACTCTCATGTCATTTGCGGTCCCTCTGGGCATCCTAAAGTCGGGCAATGCCTATCTACCGATTGATGAGGCTTTACCAGCAGAGCGAAAAGCGTTCTTGCTTGACGATAGTGAAGCCGCGTTCATCTTCACTACCCCCGAGCTGTTCGACGGCGTAGCCGTGCCCAAAGCTTGCAGATTCATCGATGTGAATGATCAAGGCTTCAAACAACAGCTTGCTGCTCAAGACGCTGGCAATCTTCCTCGTCATGGTGGACCGCACGACAATGCATACCTACTTTACACTTCTGGTAGCACTGGCAAACCAAAGGGTGTCCTGGTCAACCAGGAGAATCTGAGCTCCTTTGTTGAAGCTCAGTCGGAATACATTTGTGACGTATCCACCACCAAAGAACTAGCAGGACGCGGCAAATACCTCGGTCTAGCTAGTCGTGCATTTGATGTGCACATTGGAGAGATGTTCCTAGCCTGGAAGCATGGTCTATCGATCACGACCGGCCTCAAGTCCATGCTTCTCGATGATTTGGCGCTTTGCTTATCCTCCCTCCACATCACTCATGCAAGCTTCGTGCCTTCACTTCTCGATCAGACCGGGCTCGAGCCCGAAGATGCACCAGAGTTGGTCTACTTGGGTGTTGGCGGCGAGAAGATGTCGCTGAAGACGAAAAAGAAGTGGGGATCATTGGAGAGGGTCGCCTTGGTTAATGCTTACGGGCCAACTGAAGCCACGATTGGATGCTGCTCCGGTCGAGTCTACCCCGACTCAGACATGCGCGACATTGGCTTGCCACTTGGAGACTCCATCGGCCACGTTCTTGTCCCAGGCACTGACCATCACGCGCTTCGTGGAATGCCTGGCGAGCTCTGCTTCACCGGTAGCTTGATAGCCAATGGCTATCTGAATCGTCCCGATGCCAAAGGCTTTGTAGAGAACTTCCGTGGGAAGCGCATGTACCGCACAGGCGATATCGTGAAGCTGAGAGCTGACGATCACGTTCTGTTCCTAGGCCGGAAGGACGATCAGGTCAAGATCAGAGGACAGCGGGTAGAGCTTGGAGAGGTCGCCGAGGGTGTACGAGAAGCGGCTGGTCGCCCGATAGACACCGCTGCGCTCGTCCTCAAACATCCCGAGCTTTCGAGACAGCAGCTGGTGGCTTTTGAGGCTCATGCTGCAGCCGCAAAGCGCAAGGGCAAAGCAGATCCGCCCCAGGTCGATTTTTCTCAAGTTGAGGAAGCCAACACAACACTGCGACAGAGCTGTCAGAAGTCGTTGCCAATATACATGGTGCCGGACGTGATTGTGCCGCTGGACTATATTCCTCTAGCACCGACTTCAGGCAAAGCTGACAACAAGCTGCTTGCCAAGATTTTCCTTGAAACCCCGATGAGCACGTTCGCACCAGGGCAGCAACGGGACGGCGGAAAAGCGCTGACAGACAGGCCCATGACTGAGGGTGAGCAACGTGTATGGAAGATCATCTCACCAGGTCTCAAAGATAAACCATCAACTGTCACCCCCAGCACCACCATGTTCCAGCTAGGCATTGACAGTCTGTCAGCAATCAGTGTATTCTCTAGGCTTCGTAAGGCAGGCTACGAATGTAGTGTGGCGATGATCATGCGGAATCCCGCCATTGAGGCGCTGGCCCAAAGTCCAAGGCGGCCTTCTGCAGAGGATGCTTCCAAGCATAGGCAAATTCTGGCTGATCTTGCCAGGATAGAAAGCGATCTTCTTGGAAGCAAAGATATTCTCGTCGGACCACACACAGTCGAGGCAATCCGCCCTTGCCTTCCTCTGCAAGAGGTCTTGGTCGGACAGAGTATGCATTCAGACGCTGGCGGCAGCGACGGAGCCTATGTCAACCATATGATATTCAAGATCGGCACCGATATTGATGTCTCTCGACTTCGTCAAGCTTGGGAGACCTTGGTCAGCAGCAACGAGATACTTCGAACATGCTTCGCAACTCGAAACGATGCATTCTTCCAGGTCGTGCTCAGATCCGAAGCTAGCCTTCTTTCGTGGCAAGAAGACTCATTCCCGGTCGGTTTTTCACTCGAGTCGATTCAGGAGCAGGTCGCTCAGGAGATCATTGCAAATATCTGGACACAAGCTCCTCTACGGGTCAATCTCTTGCAGAGGTATGGCGACTTGTTGATGATCTCCATCCACCACGCCATCTACGATGGCAACAGCCTGCAGATGATGATACATGATGTCGAGAACATCTACCACGGTCAAGCTCCCGAAGTAAGATTGTCTGCCAAGCCTCTTGTGGAATATGTTGCTGGTCAAAGCGAGAAGCGTGCAGAGAGCCACTGGTCAAAGCTGCTGCAAAATTGGGAGAATGCGCCTCTACTTAGCAAAACCAGTGCAAAGAACATCAGCTTGAGCGAGGTTAAACGATGCTTCAGCTCGAAAGTTTCAAACTTGGAGCGACAAGTGACTGGTCTGGATATCACGCTGACGACTGTCCTGCAGACTGCTTTCGCAATTGCGCTGTCTCAGGCGCTGCACACTAATGACATTATCTTCGGCAATGTCTTGTCGGGCCGCACAATTCCAGTGGAGAACGCAGAGAATATCATGGCGCCCTGCATCGCTACCATTCCCGCTCGCCTCAGGGTAGAGGATGTGCAGCAGTCAGTCGCGTCGGTCTTGGCACAACTGCAGCAAAACAACTCAGCTTCCCTAGAGTTCCAGCACGTCTCACCAAGAGCTATACAGCGCTGGACAGGAGCCGACAGAGCACTATACGACTGCTTGTTTTCTTTTGTTCGTGTTCAGCAGCGATCTGAGGAGTCGAAACCCCTCTTGGAGTCGACGAGCAGTACCATTACGGTGGACTATCCTCTGGCGATCGAGTTCGAGGCAAATGCCGTGACCGACCAGCTCACTGTACGTGCTGGCTTCACAGAGACATTCGGTTCGTCAGCAGACGCCAGCGGACTTCTCGAAAAGATTGAAATGCTCGTTGATGCAATCTTCGAACGCAGTGGCTTAGCTATTGAAGCCCTGGGGATGAAAGCCACCGGACCGCAGCAGCACAAGAAGTCGGCGCCAAAATACGACGAGCACAATTGGTCGCCGCTTGAGCTTGAGCTGAAAGAGCTTCTCAGCGAGTACACTGGTGCTCTTCAGAAGGATATTCGTAAGGACTCCGCCTTCATACATCTTGGAGTCGACTCCATTTCAGCCATCCGATTCGCGAAACACCTTCGGAGTAAGGGCTTCAAGGTGTCTTCGGCAGGTGTGATTCGTCACAATAGGCTGGGCTCTTTGGCACTCTTCCTGGCACCTTCCACCGCCAAGTACGACGATGCGGTCGCCGATAGCACTGCGAACGGACATGTGAGCAACGAGAACTGTCAACAAGGCCAGGCTGAGGACAATGACCATGATGAGCATAGTATTCATGCCGCACTGGCAGCGAAGAAAGTCTCTGGTCTCGAAGATAATGTGGCTTGCTACGAGTGCACACCACTTGTTGCTGGCATGCTC
The DNA here is from genome assembly GCA_022559915.2 of Septoria petroselini. NCBI lineage: Eukaryota > Fungi > Ascomycota > Dothideomycetes > Mycosphaerellales > Mycosphaerellaceae > Septoria > Septoria petroselini. The sequence continues at coordinate 121,383 of JAFJTQ020000049.1, forward strand.
ACCCAGAGTCTGGCCACTGATGGAGCTTTCTACATGCACCACCATGCCTTCAGCTGCAAGCCAGATATCGACATCGAACGCTTGAGACTGGCATGGAACGCCACTGTTGCCGACCTTGATGTGCTCCGCACGACCTTCCACTGGCTTCCAAAGTTCCGCACACCGTGGGTTGCTGTAGTACACCAGAACACTGAATCCGATTGGCAAGAGACCGAGGTGACAGATCCTCGCCAGCATTGGACATCACTCTCGGACACATCGGACTTTGCCGCACGCATCGAGGGCGGTCGACCTCTGGCCAGCGTGCAAATTGTGCATTCTCAGCAGGCTACAGTCGTCATCTTGACCCTCCATCATGCGATCTATGATGGAATCAGTATCGGCATGCTCTATCGACAGCTCGCAATGCGATATCTCGGAGTCGAGACGCCGCAGCTGACACCATTCTATCAAGCAGCTAGAGCAATCACAAAGGTCGCAAAGCCCGCGCTGAAGTTCTGGGTCCACCACGTTAAGGGATATGAGGGTGCGCCTGTCATACAAGATGAAGCCGAGCGGAGCTTCGTCCTGGCGGAACGAGTCATCAGTGACGATGCATCCTTGGAGTCCAAGTGCCTCAAAGCTGATGTCGAAATCAAGGACGTCTGCGTGGCTGCATTTGGTAAAGCAGTGGCATGCTTACATGGCCGACGTGATGTTGTTTTCGGACATGTCATGGCTGCTCGGGCCCTGGAAGTCGGTGGCGGCAACGACGTCGTGGGACCAATGTTCAACACCGTTCCTTTCCGTGTGTCGATGGAAGACTCTCTGCAAACCAACAGAGATGTAGTTCGAGCTGTACACGAAGTCAACACTGGCTCATTGGAGTACCAACATGCTTCTCTGGCTGAGGTCCAAAAGGCTTGGCGAGAAACTGCCAAAGTCCCAAGCGCGCCACTCGTCGACAGTCTATTCGTCTACTCCAAGGTCAACGGAGGGGATGGTCCAGGTCTGCTTTCACTCGGCAAGCCACTTGAGACGGACAAGTCGCCTGTCCCGTCAGAGTACCGCCTGAACTTTGAGGTTGAACACACCCCGGCAGGTGTCACTGCCCGCGCGCTGTCGTCGATTTCAAAGCTAGAGCTCGATGAGCTACTCGATCGCTTCTCTAACGCCCTAAACGACATTCTCGATAAGCCTGACCGCTATGCCACAGCGTATCCCGAAGAGCTTCGCACTTTGCCAGTCAAACTGGAGACTTTGTCCAACAACACAGAAGTTTTCGACCAGAGTGCCGTCGATCAATATGCCGAGACAATTCGCAATGCCATGGCCGATGTTGCACAAGTATCTGCAGATAAGATTGCGCTCGATTCCAGCGTCTACACGTTTGGCATCGACTCGATAGCGGGCATCCAAATCGCATCACGCTGCAGAAAAGCCGGCCTTCGCATCAGCGTTGCGGATATCCTCAAGGGTGGCATGCTGGGCAGAATCTGTGAGATTGTGGCTGCGAAGGCGGACCAGGTGGTAGCCAGCGAAACGAAAGTCGTCAATGGAATGGCCAGGCTTATATCTGCAGAGCAGGAACAGACAGCTTTGACGTTGTTGAAGCTCAGCAAGGACGACGTTGAAGAAGTCTTGCCAGTTCTTCCAGGCCAGGAGTATCACTTAATGAGCTGGTTGCACTCCGGCAGGACCTTGTATGAGCCAGGGTGGTGCTACAGAGCTCGCATGAAGCTTGACGAACCACGCCTCAGAGATGCCTGGCGGATGTTGCGGCAACGGAACGCAGTGCTGCGAACCACATTTGCGGCGACCAGTTCCAAGGACATGGTGCAGGTCATCCTTCGCGAAGCTGCCGTCACAGCAGACGCATTCGAAGTGTTACACAGTGACGATCCACTTCTGGAGACCGTGAAGGAAAGAGCGTTTGCAGAAGCTCGTTCGCCGTCAGATTTCTTTGCGCTTCCCGTAAGGCTTCGTCTGATAAAGGCCGAAGACGGTGATGCTGTGATGGTCTACGTCCATCATGCTCTGTACGACGCATGGAGCATGCCACGTCTGATCACCGAACTAGCAACCATATACGAAGGTCAGGAGCTCGAATCTGCTCCAACCTTTTCAGAGCTGGTTCATCAAATCCTGCAGCCGAACTACCATGATGAAGAGAAAGCGTTCTGGGCCGGGAGCCTGGCAGGAGGAGAAAAGGCCATTCTGCCGTCCGTCTCCACACCCAAGAGCGAGCAAGACCGCAGCCAAAGCTTTTACATGGTCGAGGGAATCAATGTCGACGTGTCCGAGATCGAGCGTATCTGCTCCAGCCACAATATCTCTCCGCATCATGTTGTACTCTTTGCTTTTGCGCGTGCCGTCGCTCGGGCGACCAGCACGTCGAGCCCACTCTTTGGCTTCTTCCAGCTAGGTCGCAGTGCAGCATTTGACAGTATTGACCGTGTGACTGGGCCGATGGTCAACACACTCCCGATGACGCTCGACTCCGTCCTTGAGCGCAACGTGCCGGGCTCTATCCAAGCACTGCAACAAATGTTGGCCAGTCGGGTGCCCTTTGAGCAAAGCAGCCTACGCACCGCCGTGCACGCTCTCGACCCTACTGCCACACAGCTGCCATTCAATGCGTACATCAATCTGCTGTGGAACAAGACCGCTCTTGTGGGAGCTGCACGGGAAGAGGACCTCTTTCAACCTCTTGCACTGGGTGTGCCGACAGACTACTCTTCCCAACAAGCATTGCCAGGGCGCACGGCTATTGACGCGCTTGACACGAGCCTTCTACCAGCGCATCAAGTATTCGTGGACATTGGACCAGGAGAGAAGGGAATCGTGTTTGGCGTGCGGGCTGATGCTGCCCTGATGGGCGTGGAGGACATCCAGGTCTTTGTGGGGAGCATTGAGAGGGAGGTTGTAGCTTGCTTGGAGGCATTATTGCGAGAGTGAGCACAGCTCGTGAGTTTTACAATGGGAGAGGCGTTTGGGCGTGTCGTCGTTCCTATAAAGGTGATATTCATTTCTCGCAATTACTTCTTGCATCTTGATTGATACCTGAGTAGAATATTGTTGTTTGCCAAACAAATCTTCCATCTTGGTCAATCCACCTCCTCTTCAACTTGTTCACCACGACATGGCCATCATTGAATGCAAGACAGCACTCGAAGACCACCGATGAAGGAGTGCCACAGCAAAGGTGTCACGCTGGAAGTGGACAAGTACCGTTCTTGGAACTATTGACATAGATTGGGAGCTGCAACGACTGGTCCAATGAGAACTTCCACATTTGACGACCCTGGTACTTAACGCGTAACGGCACCGGCGACGAGGCTGAAAGCGCGAGTCGTCCTGCAGAGTGCCTGACAAGTTTCGCTGGAGCCTGGAAGTTCTCTTAATGTTTCTGCCTTGCGAACCTCGGACTGTCGCTATCGCATGCTTAGAGAAGGCTGATACCAGACACAATTTGCATGTGAAACGAACATCAAGAGGCTTCCAAGCAGCGCAAAGAACAGAATTGCGTTGCCTGTTCTGAGTTGCCGAGGACACCAAAGAGGAACAGCTCACATCATTGGGAGAAATCAGAACTCTGCGGGGCTTTCCTTCTACCCATTCTGCCTTTCTAGGCCACGATCGCCGCCAACTCGATCCCAAGCCACTCTGGAAGTCGCCGTCTGCCAAACTAGCGATAGCCGACGCTGGGTACGATGTCATCAGTATAGATGAAGAGACGACCGCACTTCTGTGAGAGGTGTATCTTCCAACATAGTATTGCCATTCAGCATTCACCATGGCAGCAGGTGTACCACCATCATTGATTCGCCTGGGCATCAATGTGCTCATCACTTTGACCATTTGCAAGACATTTCCTCAATACTTGCCACAGCATGCTCTACTATACGTGTTTGTACGACTTCTAGGCATACAGCTTGTACTGCTCGCCATCTACAAAGTCGGCATCTATCCATTCCTCCTCTCGCCTCTGCGGCACTTACCTGGTCCTGGTCTCAAGGTAGGTCCTTTCCCGCCACTCATTCGAGAGTGAAAAATGTTAACAAAACAACAGGGCGCCAAACCGCTGCTCGGACATGGCCTGACAATCTTCGAGCGGCCGGCTGGTTCGAGCGCTTTGGAATGGATGAAGACAATTCCCAACGATGGCTTGATCCATTTCCGTGGCTTCTTCTACCAATCGCGCCTCGTTGTTGTCAGCCCCAAGGCACTCCAGGAAATCCTAGTCACCAAGGCCTACGAATTCGAAAAGCCGGCGCCTTTGAGGAACTTCCTGCGATATGTTCTCGGAGACGGCTTGATCATTGTCGAAGGAGACTCGCACAAGTTCTTGCGCAAGAACCTCATGCCCGTCTTCTCGTTCCGACACATCAAGGAACTTTATCCCATTTTCTGGAGCAAGTCCGTACAGATGATGCAAGGCATTGCGCAACAAGTCGCAGAGTCTCCAGAGTCTCCGGAAAGCAAGACCTCGGTGGTCGAAATCAACCATTGGGCCACCAAGGTCACCGTGGACATTATCGGACTGGCAGCCATGGGCCGAGACTTTCAGTCACTGAAGAACAGCGACGATCCTCTTGTGCAAGTGTACGAAGAGCTGCTGGAACCCACCTTTGAGAAGCAAATCTACTTTGCAGGCCAACTGCTTGGTCCAGCCAAGCTCATTCGCAGCCTGCCACTGAAGCTCAATGAGCGTAGCAAGGTCATTGTGGACACGCTCACCGATATCTGCCTGAAGCTCATCGCAGAGAAGAAGGAAATGATCAAGAACGAGTCTGAGGCCGAGAAGGACATTCTCTCGCTGTGCATCCGGTCCAACAATTTCTCCGATCACCAGCTCGTCGATCAATTGCTCACATTTCTAGGCAAGTGACACACTACCCGTCTGCCATCTGAACCCCAAGCTAACCTCTCTCATCAGCCGCCGGCCACGAAACGACCTCCTCGGCTCTAACCTGGACAGCCTACCTAATAGCCAAACACCCCTCAATCCAAACCGCCCTGCGTGACGAAATCCGCAACACGCTCCCGTCCCCCAACACATCAACATCATCGGAAGACCTCGCCGCCACCTTCGAAGCCGCCCCGCTCCTCAACGGCGTCTGCAACGAGGCCATACGCCTGTATCCCACAGTGCCCATCACCGTCCGCACCAACCCCAAAGAAACCACGCTCCTCGGCCAACGCATCCCCGCCAACACGCAACTCATGCTCTCCCCATGGGCCATTAACCGCAACCCGGAATCCTGGGGCCCCGACGCAGACGAATTCACGCCCTACCGCTGGATCGACACGGACGAGAAGACTGGCGAGCAACGACCAAACAACTCTGGAGGCGCACCATCGAACTACAACATTCTGACATTTTTGCACGGGCCGCGGAGTTGTATTGGACAGGGTTTTGCAAAAGCTGAATTGCGGTGTCTTGTTGCGGCGCTGGTGGGGAGTTTTGAAATGGAGTTGAATGATCCGGATGAGGTTGTTATTCCGCATGGGGTGGTGACTACTAAGCCGAAGAATGGGATGTATTTGAGGTTGAAGCCGCTTGGGGCGTGGTGAGGCAGGTTTTTCTTCTCTCTTTTTCCCTAGATGGGAGAGGTGAGAGGTGGTGATGTGATGATACCCATGAGAATTTATGCACGAGATTGATGGTGAACAGAACAGAGCAGAACAGAGCAGAAATATGGAAGTGTTATCGTCCAAGTGCTTTGAACCTGTATTTTCGTGCTGTAAGAAGATCAACAGCGCAGTCGACGGGTGAATAACTGACACCTTACACACTCCGTTGCAACCACTCGCGAGAGAAATCAATCATGGGAGCGCCGAGCCGACTGGTACCCGCTGAGCACAAAGAGCATGAATTCTCACAAGGCAGTACATTTTGTTGTATTCTGTTTCTTTCCAGATGCGCTGTAGCTCAGCGAGAGAGCTACGCACAACAACAAGTCAATGCTAATGCTAATGCCAATGCGGCGAAGGAGAAAGCCAGCAAAGTCGCCCAATCCTTCCATCTCGCGCAGACCAAGTCTTGCCTCATGTCTTTCGTGCGAGGAGAAAAAAGCAGCTCAGACCACACCAGTCGTCAGCTCAGCACCATCCTCAATAGAAGGACGGACTTCGCTCTCAACCGACTCGCCCATGTCGACATCTCCAGCGCCGTCAGCGTCATCGGCCTTTTCGCTCTTGACAGCGACCTCCTCGCTCTCCACAGCCACGGCCTCTCCCTCCTCACCAGCACCATCAGAAGAAGAAGTAACATCCTTCATCACGACCTTCTTCTTGCGTGGAGTCTTGGTCTTTTGCTTCTTCTTTGGCGTCTCATCAGTCTCTTCCTCTCCTACACCCTCACCCTCACACTCCTCTCCACCATCACCAGCAGCCTTCCGCTTCCTCGTACTCATATCTCTACCGCCAGCTTTCTTCTTCTTCTCCTTCACTGGTGTCTCCGCTACCTCATCATCGTCGTCATCATCCTCGCCGCCGCCGCCGACAATATCACCACCACTCACAGCCACAGCAGCAGCATTCTTACCTTTCTTTCCTGGAGTAGCCTTCTCAGCAGGCGGCAACTTGACATCACCAAGCAACTTCTTCTTCGCGTTGCAAAAGGCCGTGTTGGCTGATGCGGCGGTTTTGTAGCCGCCGAGGGTGGCGAGTTTGGCGGTGTCGACCTGCAGATGTGAGAACCTGTTAGTAACTTTGATGTGATGGAAAGCAGAGGGGAGAAGCAGGGAAGAACTTGCAGCCGGCATCGTCTTGAAGCACTGCCAGGCGAGACTGAGGACGCGCACGTCGTTGTCGGTCAGCTTGGGGCCGCCGTCGCTGGCGGTGGTGGTGGTGGAAGAAGAAGCGTCCTTGGGAGGCATGGTGAGGGTATTGGTCTTTGGTTTCTTGGTTCTGGTGTTCGGAAATCTTCTTCGCGGGTAAGAGATGTTGTTGTAAACAGAGACAGAAAAGAATCTACAACGCAAGTCAATAAATACACGTCTGCAGAAATCGGCAAAGCAAACGAAATTCACTGCGCGTGCTCAAAGAGAGTAACCTCACCTGCAGGGTTTTACGTCTCCTCCAAGTGAAGCGCGGCGAATTGGACTGTGTTCTGCATGCGCGAGGGAATGTCGAGCACCTGGCTTCACATTCGTCGTATAGTACAGGGACAGAATTGTGTAGTGTTTCATACAATTGTTGAGTCCAGCTTTTTGGGGAATCTCGCCTCGCTGACTCCTCGCTCTGCCTGCCTGTCTCCAGCGCCTTGACTCCGTGATCGCGTGTAAGAGACCGTATCAGTCGATCTCTGCTGGCATTCTGCCGTCCGTCACACAGCGCAGCAGCACAACAGTCTATTCCGCGACTCAACCAATACCCATCACGTCAAGCCTAGAATCCACGACCCCGTCCGCGTCCCCTGCCTCTGCCGCCTCCACGGCCTCCTCCTCCACCGCGTCCGCCGCGCATGCCACCTCGGCCGCCGGGAGCAGCAGCCGCGCGGTCCGTCTCTTTCCGCGCCTTGTTCTTCGGCTTGGGCGTGTCGTCAATGAGCAGCGTGTCGAGCGGCAGCGAGTCTGGCAGAATGAAGTATCGGATCTCGGAGCCGCGAATGGAGACGTGGTCGAGGCTGAGTTGGCTGCCGCCTTTGGGGGTCATTTTCGCGTTGCGCAGATTCGTGTTCATCTGCGGCGACACGCTGGCGATTGTGCCCTGGACAATGGTGCCTGGCGGTGGTTAGTTGAGCTTGTGTTTCGAGGAAGGAGGAGTCGCGGTCTTACCAGTCTTGAGCTCGATGGTGACGGTCTCGTTGGAGCATTTCATCAAAAACCTACCATTCATTGCGCCGTCAGCCAGGCTCGGCGGGTGGCCTTTTTGCGCAAGTTCGTTCAGCATGAGCGAAGAAGAGGACGCGGTCGGTCTCACCTGACGAGCTTCATGTTCGCGGATGCGCGATGCGTGCGCTAGTCGAGAGTTGGCGGTCAATGTCAATTCGATGCGCAGATGTGCTGAACAAGGCGGCGGCGAGTCGAGAGGTGGGCGCAAAGTGGTGATTTGATTGATTGGATTGATGGTGGATGGATTGATCTTTCGCTGGGGACTAATTTGGACTAATTTCACGTGACTCGATCTGCTTTAGAGAGATAAATCAGTCAATCAACGAAGACGAAACGAACCTGTAGATCTAGTGTGAACAGGAAGAAGGAATGATTCCATCTGTTTACTATGTATTCCTCTCGTGAAAGCTACTTTCCCCCCTCACTCACCTTTTCCCACTCACTATCAGTACTAAATTCACTGCTCGACAAGTCTCCCTTCCTCGCCAATCTCTGTCTCGTCTCTCGCCCCGAAACACCGCTCTGCGTCGTCCCACTAGCCATACCAGCACCCTTCTTTTCCACCACCACCTCCTCCTCCTCTACCTTCTCCTCCTCCTCCTCCCCGTCCTCCTCTTCCCCCTCCCCACCCACACCAACACCCACACCAACACCACCACCAACACCCCTCTCCTTCCTCTTCCTCAACCTCTCCGCCTCATCCTCCGCGCACTGCGCAGCAGCCAACTCGGCCGCGAACCAGTTGATGCTATACCACAGCCCGCCGCACAGCACAGACAAGACCGCAAAGTGGATGCTGTACGTCGCGAGGAGCAGACTGAGGAGCACGAGTTGCAGCGAGGCAAAGGTGATGTTGGTTGCGATCAGAAGCGTGGGTGTTGGGCCGGGGGTGAAGACGCTTTCCCAGAGGTTGGTGAGGAAGGATGCCATGGTCTAGACGGTGGGAGGTCTGTTTGTTTGTTTGTACGTCTCTCTGCTCTTGTCGTGGTTGTCTTCTTCTCCGCTCTTGTCGTGGTCGCTTCTTCCTCAGCTCTTCGGTTCGCGCTGTGCTGTCGTTGTCGTTGTCGCGGCAATGATGACTCTTCTCGCTTCTTCCTCTCTGCAATTTCCAGCTTGATACAAGGTGCGTCTCGTGTATACAGACGTGATCTTTACTATCAACAGACCGACACTTGTCGAGTGGTGACAAGGCAGCAGCAGGAATGAGATTTGTCCGCATGCCCCCATCGGCGTCGGCGGTAGAACTATACGTACGTCATTTTGGTGAGCGGACGCGCCGTGAGACTCTGTCACGCGCGACGACTGCAAACCTGGACCTTGACATGAACATCAGCGTGTTCAGAACACTGGGATAATCGACGTGACTGGTTCTTGAGCTGCTTGGACTAGATGCTACATGTGGCTTTCTACATCTTGATGGTTGATATACTGACCAGCTATGCGTAGCATTAAAGATACGTGACTTGGACTTCCGATCCCATCAAAGACCGTAAGCAGATGAACGATCTACCTCGTCGCTACAGAGATTGATTGTTGACGGCAAGTCATCGAGAAAATCCAAGAGAGCTCCCTGCTGAATCTCACGCCAATTCTAGCGAGTCCTGCTTACTGTAAAGCCCCAAAACATGAAAAGACGAGTGAGTATCACGACTAAATGACTGATCGAATAGGATCAGACGAGGACAGCCCATTCTATCCCCTCGAGTCGCACTCTGCACGAAACCGATGCCCACGTATCCGAGACGTGCCTTGTTTTCTGCATGGATAGATGTTTGGGCAAGCGAGCAAACGTCCCGGACATAACGCCATTCCATACATGTACATCCTCTCCCATGTGCACGCTCATGCAGGGCAAATCGCTGCAGCTACATCTTGTACAACAACAATCACAAAACAACTGTCTACGCGAGAGATCAGATGCAGCGTGGCATTGCTGCCGATAGATGGCAAAGGCGAGAGGAGGCAATGTGCGCAAGGTCGTGCGTAGTGTAGTGCACGTTTGCCTGGACGGTACTTTGAAAGGTATCTCCATTATTGATTGCTGCGCCTTGGGCTTCCGAGTGGCTGGACTGTCCTCCGTCAGTCGACACTTGATCCCAGCAGTAGAACATTGTGGAAGTGACACACACTCCAAACGTTTCACAAGGTCTGCGAGAATAGTTGATTTGGTGGCAGTGGTCTGTGCAAGTCGAGACCTACCTCCTGCTTCACACAAGCAGCACATTCGCCGAGCAGTGTTGTGCTGGCACACCAGGATCAGGTTCCAGATCCAGCTTTGTTGCATAATGTGCCGTAGCTAGATGATCACACTCGGAGCGAGGAGTTGTGCATACTGCCAGGCGTGTCGCGGAAGTACTTCCTGTATCCGGAGACAGGTCTGATCGGTCAAGAGATTGAGGATGATACCACAGTTGCCGTATGGTTGCCAAACGATGCGGTATATGCTCCCTGAGCAAAGCGGAGGTCGCTCCGTGGCATGGTATTCAACGTCAAGTGGGCCTCTGCTCGTTTCAACGCAGAGTGTTCGAGGAGGAATTATTGAAGCCCATTCACCCGGGACCATGCGAGTTCTGGAAATGGTAATTGTACTTTGACAGGCTGGTAGTAGATTGTGCCCTCACACGTTTTGACCGGAATAGATAGGCGAGAAGCCATGTTGGGTTGTGCGAGGTGGCCACATGGCGGTGGGGTCGTTTGGATATGTTCCGTGAAGCTGCATCTAATCTGGCGCGCGCAGCAGATTTCGTACCACCTGCCCGATCCAGCAGTCCAGAGGATTCGGTACGTCTCCAGCGGAGCGGTCGCCGTGGTGAGTCGTCGAGGAAGGTGGACAGCAGTGTATGTGTCCTGAATGCCGTGGACACAATCCATGGATCACAGTACGACATGAGAAGGTGAGGTATCCACGATCCACCGCACACCCTCGTCATAACAACCGTCGGCGCTGCGTCAGCTCACAATGGCATCTGACGATTATCGCGCCACTGACACTGCGTCGAGATCTGGGCGGCCATGTGCCATTCGGAATGCTACCGAGGGCACTAATGCTGTGCGACAGAATAGGTCGGCGGTCCTGTGGAAGGATGAGCAAGACGTCGGCGTGCAGAAGTCACCGTCTGTTCCACACAAGGCATCTTCGAGAAGGAGCGATCTGGCTTGGGCAACAGCACGTCTGCAGATCGAAGGGTCTACTGAAGCGGCACAGTTTGTCGGCAGCCGTAAAGGAGCAGAGTGACATGCTGGAACCACAGCAACATGTTGCTGCGAGATGCGTCTGCTACGAATTCAGAATTTAAGCTCAGTGGCTCGATCTTGCAAGGGCCTCTGCTCAGATACGCGAGAAGTCTAATTTGAGATCCTGCCTATCACTGCTTTATATGGTGGCAGCGAGGCGACACTAGCACGTATCCCCTCTAGCGGCCATGCGAGCAGATCGAACGAGATCGAAGATGCGGGCGGAATCTTGCTTTCCACTTGTTGTACGACTCCGCTCTGCACGGCAGGTCCGTCAGGTGTTTCCCGGTGGTACACCTGCAGAATAGGCTGCTTTAGCTGCCATCACCATGACATTTCTGGTGGAGGTTCAAGGTTTGGAGATGCTGTATTGCCAGGCTGCCAGTATTGCCAGGCCGCCGAGCGAAATGGGAGTCTTGACACAGGTGCAGAGGCTGCAGAGGTCAGCAAGGGCAGCTCGGAGGGAAGCAGGGTGTAGCTCGAAAGTGCGAGCTGCGTGGCCGATCTTCGTGTGGTGAAACCCAAAACACACAGACGTCGGAGGTCACGCCGGACGGTACGTGGACAGTAGATACTGTAGGAGCTGCACGGGCCCAGGCTCTCTGTGACGACTAGCGGCCGCAGCAGCGAGATTGTGTGGAGCACACGTCACAGGCAGGAAGGAGATCGAAGGGGCAGAGATCTGACGAACTCTCCCGGGCGTCTGCTTAGCGTGGTGGGCGGTAGCGTGCCAGCGGAGCTCGATCTCGAGTCAATCTAGGGCGGCATGGTAAGTGTGGCACCAATGGCCGCGAGGAGCGATGCAGCGTGCCGTCCGTCGAACGCACCTCGGAGTGGACGGACAAGCCTCTTCTGGGAGTGGACGGACAAGCCTCTTCTGGGAGCGGACGGACAAGCCTCTTCTGGGAGTGGACGGACATGGGGAATAACGCTGTACATAGCTAAATCTAACTTACTACTGACGGGTGGGTCGAGCGATGGGGCCAGGGTAGCTGTTGATTGCTTCCTTCGCGAATCGCTCCCCGGGCCATGAGAGGCTCGTAGGCAGAGCGAGAGCCGGCCGGCGGCGGTGGTTATCTGCTCGCACACGCGCCTCAACACTCTTGCTTCTTGTTTCTTCTTTCCCGATCACCAACTTCCATCTCTGTATCTCTCTGTACCTCTGCATCTCGTGTATTCTCGTCACAGACTGTGGTATACACAACACGATCGCCATCGGACACATCTCGCCACCCCGATCGCCCCGCATCGCATCGCGTCCAGCTCCACCCTTGGACTCGGGATTACCGACTCGGCCAATTGCAATTCTGTATGTTTCTCGCTCTCCCTCTGCTCCGTGTTTCCTCATCCGCACGCGCGCTGCTCCCGTCGATGCCGTGGACTGATCGTTCCTTCCGCAGCAGACCGACAACCACAAGGCAGTAGCACCCACGAGGCACTTGCACCCACTTGCCGCCATTATGCCTCCAGTCCGCACCATGCCGATTGTGAAGCCCGTCCGTACAGAGCGGACGCACGAGGAGAACCAGGAGAGGTTCGTGTTGGCAGGTCGTGTCTCCCTCTACCCACGCTGATTGATGACAGAGCATACATTGCCGCGTCTCGACGAAGTGACCGCAGCCTGGAAGCACGCGTCGAATCCGCGCGTCGGGCATCAGAAATCCACAAGAAGCGGACAGGCCGGTCACTGCGTGTGCGAGAAGAGGATGTCATGAACGAGGAAATGTACGAGGAAGAGGACGACGATCTGCCCATGCAGTTCCGAAGAATCAACGCCCTCAACCCCGGCTTTGCCTACAGCGCGTTCAACGAGCGAGTCAACAGCTACCTGCAAGGCCAAATCGGCGTCCGGAACTACCTCCACCAGGCGATATACCAAGCCAACCAGAACTACAACGCCAACCAACTATTCAACCCCATGCTGCAGCAGAATGGTCAACAGCCATGGCAGATGAACCTGGCCGCTGCACAGGCAGCGAGCCCACATGGCCGCTCGGCGTCCATCGCAACTCCACAAGGCTATGCAAGCCAGCAGCAATCACACTCGACCAACAACGCGACGACGCCGAACGCTTTCGACGCTCGACACACACCCACAAATGCGACACCTGCCACACCATCTCCATCAGCGACACGGCTGAAGGCGAGCCACTCGCCCATGCAGCAACAGCAATCGGCTCATCCTCTGCCGTCGCCGTCGGCTGATGATCCACTCACCTTCAAGCTGGACTCGAACATGCAGCAGCTCGTCGATGGACAGCAGAGTGCATTTGGCGTACAGCCGTACCAGATGACCGACGGCCTCTCCATGCCTTCCATGAGCTACTCCTACAACCCCAATGCAAAGTCGTTGAAACGCGATTCCGGATGCGGGAACACTGGTCTCGATCAGACGCTGGCGCCATTCAACATGCACGGCAACTCCACATCGACACCTCTATACCAGGAGCCTCTTTCAGCGGCCAGCGCACCGGGCGCACTCGACTACAACTTTGGATACGACATGCTGAGTAGCGACTTTGGCAACAACTTTGCAAACAGCGGTGACTCCAAGTACGCGTTTGACATGGACTTTGGCAGTGCCACACACACTGGCAATGCCAACAACAGCGGGCAGGTCACTCCCGCCGCCATGGACTCAAACTGGAATCCAGATGACTTCTTCAACTACACCGCTGCAACAGAGTGATGAACTGTGGCCAGAGGATTGCGTCACATTGTTGCATATTGGGCCGGCTAGGCACCAGCTCTTCCGGACACATCGACTCATCTACCGAGTCATGTATGCTCACCCACTCGTTCGATTTACTCTCATCTAGATGATTTAGGATGATTACCTGGAAAAAGCGGACGACGCCAATATTGGCCGCCGGCATAACTTCACCGCACGGCAAAATCTGTCGAAACTTGAGACACGTTTGCTTCTCAAGCTGTATCACCACATATTTTGGACGAGGCGAGACTCGACTTGCTCCATTGTCGACAGGTCAATTGGAGGGTATCTTTGAGGTGGAAAGTTGGGGAACACTGATATCGCGAGACACAAGTGATGATGATTTACGAATCTCTTTGTAAGATACCACATTGTTATGCGCAGCACGGAGGAGTTGTGGTACGTCGTGGAAAACACGTATTCGGGCGGATGAGCTCGCAGCATTGCCAGCGCGGGCGCATATGCCAATCATGGTGGAAAGGAATTCAACTCTCGCATGCAAGAATGGGAGCGGAGGCCAACAATACCTCACAAACAGCTCTCTGAGAAAATCAAGGAAATAATACCTTCTGAATTGTCGATTCTCTCTTTCTTTTTTCGTCCCTCTTTCAGCCACTTGTTGCTTCTCTGCACTCCGAGCATCTCGCGGCGAGAACTCCGACGAGTCTGCAAGTGGAGTGGAGTGGTGCCAGACTCGGTACCGCTCGTTGTCACTTTAGCAACACTGACGAATGAACAACCAATCTATCCTCTCTCTCTCTCTCCCTCTCTCTCTTTTTCCAAAGGCCACGTGAGAACCGAGTACCGTCTTGAAACATCGCCCATCTCACATCTCACATCCTACATCCCACATCTCACATCTACCACTCGGCCAACGCAGTCAATTTCTCTCTTTTCCAATTCCCACGTCATATCATGTCATATCATGTCCTACTCCTACCCGTCAAAACAACCTTCGGGTCGGTAAGTCGGTATAGGCTGGTTGGTATGGTTCGACTTCACGCCGTGCCCAAACGGGCAGGAGCTTTTTCTTTCTTGAACAGAAAAGAAATGTCTTGGAGGTTGAAAGGTTAATAGAAGACAGAGGAGGAGGATGATCATGATCATGATAAGAGGGTTCGTTTCGTTTCGTTCGTTTATAAGGCTGACGTGTATACAGCTAAGCTAATAAACGTCAAGTAGACTGGAATGAATAGAGCTTTCGGGATGGGAGGACTTTATTGTGAGGTATGTAGCTTGCAGCATCTAGGTAGCATGGAAGATGGGGGAACGAAACAGAGGCGTGGTGGGGAGGTGGAGTTTTTGTCGGTCGGTAACATGGGCTGACTGGTTAGATGGATGAATGGAGACATTTTTTCGGAGGTGGACGTTTTGGGTGAGTGAGGTCTCATGTTGAGTTGGTAGTTGGTAGGCAGACTTGTGAGTGTGCTGTGAGAGGCAAGTTGTGATGCAGGAAAGAGAGTGGTTGTCACTCTGCTTGAGTGGAGACGACAAAGGTAAAGTTGGCGAGGCTTTGAGGTTGTGATTGATTGTTTTGATGTCCTGTCGAAATGCTTGCTTACATGACTGCACGACCACGGCAACAAATTGATGTCGACCGGCCGACCGACCGACCACATCCCTCCATCCCGGGCTTGCGCGATTGCACATGTGGACCGCGTGAGGCCGTGGGGAGACGTGGTGCGTGGTTTCTGGTCACCGGCGCACTGCCATCAGGAAAGAAATCCTCCACAAAGCCCGCTACAATTCTCTAAGTCTTTCCATCTGCCATCTGCCATGTCCGTCTTGCAGCGAGGCAAGTTCGTTGCTTCTGCTCGATGCGATAGTCTGCTTCCCCGCCTGAGACAGCCCAACAACATCTGCCTTGCGGGCGCTGCCTGGGAAGAGTACCATGACCATGGAAACGTGTTGTGAACCGCTTGGTTCCTGAATGCACAAAGTTTGAGCTGACCATATTCGCATTCTTGCTGACATGCCGCCCCCACTTCGTCGCGAACAGAGCAGAGCAGAGCAGAAGCACGTTCGTGAATTGTGAGTGGGTACAACCAACTACCGATAGTATCAGCGAGCAAGCTATGGCAAGACTAGCATGAGCCGCCGCGGACGAGGAGCGAGGAGTAGAGGCTGGGACGACTTTCGACGATGAAACCCTCATCGCCATATTTGTGCCTGTCGCGGTGTTCATGGCAGTCGCTAGGATCTGGTATTGGGGGAAGTCTCGGAAGATGAGCTCCAGGTGAGACTCTGCCTGAGATGCGGGTCCGGTCTCGAATCATACGATGCGTGTGCTGATAGTGCTCTGCAGCAGTGACCGCGATAGCCTTCCTCGCATTGTGCCAGAGGAACCTTTACAGATGAAAGAGGGTAGACTGCAGAAGGTCGGTATCGACATCGGGAGTCGATGGGTCTCGACGCTTCGATCGTGGTGGGCGAAGCGCGCAAAGGCACGCGCAGAATCGAATGCCGCGGGCGGAGACACTCTCGAAGCACAACACAGCAGAACAGGTCCAGGACAAGCAGAATTGGATAGTCTGAGCCAGGGTACCACAGAAGTCGGATTCCCCAGGCCAGACCGCTCGCAGCTAGGATCCAAAGCTGAATCGTCAGCAACGACGATGACAGAGTCCAAGGGGTCTTTAGGGCGCAATAGCGCTTCATGGTACACTGAAATGCAGCAACGCCAGCTTGTAGGCAGCGTTGCTGGCATTGGGCTTCGTGGTACACATGCCACTGCCGCCAAGCCACCGGTGCTCTCGCTCCAAGGCGTCTCAGCCTGCGCACCAGACAAAGACCGACCATCGAGTCCGACGGCCAGTTCTGCAAGCTCAGAATCGCCGCGTGAGCCAATTCGAGATGTGCTGTGGTGGGAGGGCGTCGATTTCGACGACGAGGTTTGAGGCCACGTCGCAGGTAGGACCAGTCATAGATCCACCACTTTAGGATCCTTGGAAGTATCCAGAAACACGCTGCGCCTGTGAAGTGTTGTCGCAGAAAATCCGTCATAAAAGACGGGAACGGAGCAGTTTCGCAATGCAGACATCTTTCCAGCGCACGTCCAGAATCAGCCTTCACTTTCACCACCTTTCCTCGGCATCCATCACTTTCCACTCATTCGGTCGCCAAGTACTCTTCTAGATCGAACATCTCCGTCTCCCGACAGCGCAGCAATTCCCAGAATGCCCAAAGGCTTCAACCCAACAGAGTTAGAGAGCGGTGTGACGCCAAACCGTCTGAAAAGACGAAAGCACATCAAGGACGCCCGGAAAGGCGCCAAAGCCTCCGAGCGCATGCCGTCCGATGTGCGCAAGCCCACGAATCTCAGCGCACTCCCACTGTGGTCAAAGATCCTGATCGGTGGCATTGTGTTCTCCTACTGCGGCGGAATGGAAATTCTCGATGCCATGTCCAGTTACTCTCGAGGAGAATTCCAGCTCTTGGTATTGATCGTCCCTGTCGTCGTCCTCGCTGTCGCAGGATACTTTTACGAAGCATCGAGGGTCCAAAAGAGAGGCGCTTCGTCGAATACGTGGGTGGCACGACGAAATCGAAATGAGAGTCCATTTGAGATGGTCCACGGCAAGTGGAGGCTGAAGAGTAGAGGCCCGATGGCTGCGCTGCCTGCTCAGAGGACACCCGGACAACTGAAGGAGCGGCGGCCGAGCAGGAAGTATGGAGTGGGTCACCAACACGCATCGATGCTTGAGCCACATGAGATCGGACAACTCGGCTTTTCGCGAGTGACATCCTCACGGGACCATCAAGCTCTGCTCGAAGGTGCAAGCTCAGATATGTGAGGTGCGAACAGCAGCGATAAAGACACGGCGAGCGCAGTGAGGGCGAGGGGGTCTGTCAGCAGTATGACTCCGCGGAGCTAGAGTTCAGAGATGTGTGAATTTGTCCGTTGGTCGAATTGGAGGCCGTTGCGGTAGGTCATGATCGCGTTGTTTTGTTGTCGTTCGTGGCATCGTGGCATCGTGGCATCGTGTCATCGTGGCATCGTGGCATCGTGGCATCCTGGCATCGCGTCATCATAGTATCGTATAGTCGTCCTTCGTCCAGTCCAGTCCAGTCCAGCCTCCAGGCCTCGATCAATCCTCCTTCTCACCACCCTCATAAACCCTCACACCAAACAACTTTCCCACGACCCAACTATGTCCAGCAACACTAATCGGCCCACCTCTCCAAAGCGGCAGAACCTGACTCCTATCTCGTCTCCTCTCCTCCAAAGTCTTGAACACCGTGCCCTGTTTAAACCCTTCCACGTCCTCGCCCTTCACCAAGCCCGTGTGCACGTCCGCGGCCAGACTCCATAAGCCTGCGCACTCCACTACACCCATCATGCCCATGTTCTGGCTGCGCGCTTCGCTGACGAGCTCCGAGCATGTGTATGATTTCTTCTCGTCCACCTCCAGTCCCTCCAATGGTGTGGCCTTCCAGGAAACTTTTGGGACGAAGATTGATAAGCTGAAGATTCCGACGTTTCGTAGGAACAAATGTCGTCCAAGAGCAACGGCGCAGGCAACCGGGAAGTCCAGTCCGAGTGCCAGGTTGCCTTTAATACTGTCCTGTAAGCGTATCGTCTGCGAGTCGTGAGGATTTCGGTTCGAGTAGAAGCTGAGCAGTCGGTGGAATGGCGGGACGCCGCTCGGCGTGGAGGATGAAGACATCGTCGTCCGAAGAAGCAGAACGAAGGACAAGGGCGCAGATGACTATGCTTTGTATTGTGTGGGCTAGACACTACGATTAGACTGAGCGAAAGAGGTAATCGAAAGCTGATTGTGATCAATGCTTCCTCGTCGTCGACGTCATGAGATCAACACGCGGCGTGACCAAATGTACGCGCCGAGACTACACTTTCCACTATGCAATCTGCTAAGTGACAATGCTTCTGTCATCGATGTGCAGGTGTCTGTTCCTCCGCCATTTCTGTACGCTGGAAGATCTCTTGTGGACGCGGTCCATGTCTAGACCAGGATGCCGCACGCGATGAGCACAGCAGTGGCCAGGAATGGTGCTGCCATGGCGCTCGCGACAGCGCCCCCTGTGTATGGGACAATGGACTCGACAGGCATTGCTCCAGTGCCCTGAAATGTGTCAGCTGTCAATGATTTCATTGTTTACATCAAGTGAATGCTCATCAGCTAAGCAGACTCACAGTTGCCAAGGGGCCAATGGCTGAAGTGTTGAAGCCGTAGCTAGCAGTGATCGGGTCCACCATGTTGCTTGAGGGCGAATTGCTGCCTGCCGCAGTGGAAAGCAAGATCGTCTGGGAGTCATTAGCTTGTCTCTCGTATCGAAAGAACGTTTACAGAGTGCTTACGCTGTTGGCAGGACCTGCTGGACCACCCGAAGCGGAAGAAACGTTGGCAGCAAGTGTGGTAGTGCTAGCAGCAAGTGTGATTGTGCTGTAGACGAAGGATGTAGATGTTTCCAGCGAGATGAGAGTAGACTCTGGCGCCTTCGTGGTTGCGAGGGTAGACTCGGGTGTGGCATCGGCAAGAGTGCTCGTTCCGACCGGGGCAACGCTGGCGGTCTCGGAGAGCGCAGCAGTGACGGGGCAGAAGGTGGTGGTCTCGTCAATGACTGAAGTGACGATTGGGCAGTTGGTGACCCACGCTTCGCAGGAAGTGATCGTGTGGACGCGAGTCGAGTAGATGACGATGGAGCTGAGGCTGGGCTCCTCGCGACCGACGAGCAGCGCGACACTCTTGTCGGCTAGACGGAGGTCAGCAAGCAGATTCGACATGTCGCAGAGGCAAGGGAGCTGCGCTGTCTTACAGAGGAGCGCCGAAGCAGTGGCGGCAGTGGCGGCGGCGCCGAGGGCGAGAACGGTCTTGATGCGCATCTTGGAGGAGTTTGCTGTACCTGCGGGCGATCCAATGGGGCCAAGGAGGTTGAGCAAAATTGTGTTCAGGAAGCAAAATGTCGAGGTTGAAGAAACACAAGCGAAGACGGAGGCGCGATCTGATTGTCAAAAGTAAACAAAAACAAAAACAAACGGGGGCGGCCCGCGGTTGCAGGTGAAGGCGAAGGTGAAGGTGAAGGAAGGTGCTCACCTGCATCTGCATCCTGCACGCAGCATCGGGCCAGGCTGCAACGCATGCGAATCTGCAAAGTGTTCCTGTTCAGAGAGGCGCACTGGGTGAAGTACAGCCGTCAAATTGTCCTGGAGGAGCCGCTGGTTCGGCCGTGGAAGCACGCTGCTGGCTGGATTGCTCTGCCACCTCACACGGCCAGATCAGTGCGTGAGCAGCATATCGCGGCAATGTAGCGGCCGCATATAGCCAAGTTTGCTGTAGCGGCTATCAACACGCCGTCCAGATTGTGTGCCGCAATGCGTCCAGCAAGACAGCTCGATCACTAGGCTTTCCTCAAATGAATAGTGCAATATTTGAGGTAGACACATGTCGACCAAAGCCCGGGCCTCACTAAACCACAACACCACCCGTCACGACCTCCTGAGCGTGCCTCTCCATACATGCAAGTCGCCAGGTGCTCTCATTGTTCGTCCGCCCCTGTGAACCATCGCTAGTCCAGCTCCATCAATCTCGAGGGCCGCTTCCGAAATCTATGCCGGGTCAGAAGTACTCGGAGAAATGCAGGAGGGCGAGCACTGACAGTCTCGCGCGACAGAGAGGGCACCGATTGCTGTCGTGTATGACGAGCCTCCACACGCAGCAAGCGCAACACGGATGACCACATGGCAGTCGAAGAACGGGCAGCTCTACGTCGCGACAGATGGGACACAAGGTGCCTGGAGGGAACTCTGCCGCTTCGGCCATGCAGTCCAGGAATTCCCATTGCTGAAGGGTGATGGTGACGATGCCGTTGCGAGATCGTGATTGCGATTGGGCCATGCTGAGTGATTTCTGTCGACAGTGCTGTCCTCGTAACGATAGCTGTTGATGTTATGTGGCTGAATGGAATTGTTCTCAATGTCGAATCCACCGTCGCGCTACGCCTGCCAATGGATCTCGTGCTTCTGGCTGCTCCTACTCTGCACGCCCTGCTCCTACTCTGTACGCACCGCGACTGCCTCGTGAAACCGGCAGGAGCCCACCAGCTCCTGCATCAACATTGAATCTCTGTTGATACTTCAATCGCCATCGTTCTTCTTCTGTCTTCTCTTCTTCTTCTTCCCATCATACCATCCCATCTTCCAGCTTCGCATACATCCACCCACGGTCACATCAGTATTCCAGCATACATCAGCAGCACAACAGCATTACCAACCAATAACCAACATCGATTCACCATGTCTACTCTCAGCATCGCCCGTCTGGCTTCCATTGCTGCCCAGCTTTCTGGTCAGTCTGTCCAACTCTTTCCATGATTCCATCCAGCTGACATTAGCAGCATCGGCCGTTGCTGAACGAGCCTTGAGCACCTCAGCACCAACCATCGCCACCTCCGAGGAGGGCACTTTCGGTAAGCCAACCTTCATCCCAGTGCACTCTTGCACCGCACTGACTTGATCTGATAGCCTCCCCGCTGCCGAAGCTCACTAAAGAAGAATGCGTGGGCGCGTGTGAAGCCGAGACGTGGGCGAAGTCCAACTGGGTCAATTGCTTGTTCCGATGCCAGCATGGTACGCAGCTCTGCACGCCGCTGATTTATTCCGCGCTGACTTTCTATCCAGGCGTCTCCACCAAGAGCGGCGATCATGACCGCCGCGACCTCAGCTATGCACCATCCACCGCCCACTACGCAGTCAGCACCCCATTGACCGTCACTGTCACCGAGACTTGGATCCACCACGACACCGTATGCAGCGCGACACCAGTCAAGTCGACTCACGCTGTGTACGCACTGTCGACCTCGAAGAGCATTCCAGCTTCGTACGCTGTCAAGACCAGCAGCCACACTCCCGTGTACCCCACAGCACCAGTCTACAAGCCTTCCTCCCACAGCACTCCAGGCTACGTCGCTTCGTCGTCCAAGAGCACTCCGGTCTACGTTGCTTCGTCGTCCAAGAGCGCTCCAGGCTACGTGGCTTCGTCTTCCAGGAGCACGCCGGCTTCATACTACGTGTCCACTCCAAAGAGCACCACAACCGAGCCTCACCAAGTGTACCCCACCGGCCACTACGCCCAGCCCACCACTTCTGCCAAGTACGAGCCATCGCCTCCACAGAGCAGCAGCCACGAGAGCCCGGCACACCCGGTCTACTCGCCAAAGGTCCACTCTCAGCCAGCCTACTATCCAGCACCAAGTGAGGGTAGCAGCATTCAGACTCATCCAGCCGGGAACGCGACCTACAACAAGCCGTCTGCTTCATATGGCGTGCCAATGCCCACTGAGACGATCGTCTCTCTCGGCGGTGCTTCTGCGTACAGTGTCAGCATTGGGGCTGTGGTCCTTGCAATTGCTGCGATGATGTGAGCTCAGTGTTCAACGGCATGATAACACGTCTGCATGTTCATAGTTTTGTTATGAATGGACTGTTTTGATTTGATCGTGTCTTCCTGCCGTCCCATAATCTTCACCTGTTTTGATCAAGTATGTTCTCCGTGAGGGCCATCTTGGTCGCTGGGTCGGTGCCTCCCGATCATGCTCGGCAAGCACTTTCATGTGTCCAACTCTTGTCGGTGGCTAATGCTGTCGACAGCCCTCATTGACTGCAGTCACTTCTGTCTCCCATCAAGAGCTCGGAACGCGTGAGAATCACGAAACTGTGCACAGACCAAGTATTTCTCTTGGCAACGGCAATGACATCGCTGCCTGTGCAGCTGCAGCCGACGAGCCAGCTTTCCTTTCACTGCTGCATGTTCATGGACGTGTTCATTGAACATCCCAAGCACACACAAACATAGCTGATTTCGCCTCGCGACCAGTGATCACCAGCATGGATCGGTCTTGCTGCATCGCGAACTAGCGACCACCGACATCGAGCGACGAGCACACAAACAACAGCGACCCACCACTCCCCCCGCGACACTCACCATGCGCATCGCATACTACGCCGGCGCGAGCACGTTCGCGGCGGCGGCGTGCTTGCTGAAGGCCTTTTCGCAGCGGCCCAACTTCTACTCCGCAACTGTCTATCTCTCCCAGTCAAACGCCTGTCTGCTCATTCTCACCAACCTCCTCCTGTTACTCAGTACATCCTTACTCTACCTCCTTCAACGTCTTCTCTTTGGACCCCTTCGGCCGATCGAAATCGAGCAGCTCAGCGAGAAAGCATGGTATGCGGTTCTCGACACACTGCTCGCCATGCCGAGCTTCCGCGAAGATGTGGGCGGCCAACTTCTGGTCATGTTTGTGCTGCTACTCGCGGGCAAGGTGTGGGGCTGGATCGGAGAGGGCAGAGTGGACGTGCTGGAGCAGGGGCAGATGATAGGGAGCAGTGCCAACAACAAGCTGTTCCACATCCGGCTGGCCACGAGTCTTCTTATATCTGTGGCTTTCGCAGTGGGCATGTTCAAGTACTGCGTCGAAGTTGTGATTGAAGATCCGCGACCAGGAATGATGGTCATCTTCACCTTCGAATTTGCCATTCTGTGCGTCTTCAGCACGTTCACGGCTGTCAGATATGGGCTGGCAGTCTGGGAGCTCCAGGTCGTCAAGCAGCAGACCATTGCCGCGATCGAGCAGCGAAAGGCTGAGATCCGGGCTGAAAGAGTGACAGCAATTGTGGCTGCCCAGCAGGAGGGGAGAGAGATCCCAACTTTTGACGGCCCGATCGAGGTGGATGAGAACGAGGTGGATGTGCCTGGCTGGGAAGACAAGAGGAGGATGTTGTTCGTGGTCGAAGTTGTGACGGACTTCATCAAGCTGATGATATACATCTTCTTCTTCACAGTCAGCGTCACGTTCAATGGACTGCCGATGCACATCATGAGGGACGTCTACATGACCTTTGCGAGCTTCAGCAAGAGAGTCACCGACTACATGGCATACAGAAAAGCCACGAGCGACATGAATACCCGTTATCCTGATGCTACGACGGAACAAATCAGAGGAGACGCGTGCATTGTGTGCAGAGAGGAGATGGTCGCCTGGGCTGAAGGAGAACCACAACCCGCCGCACCCGCACAGGCAGCTGAAGGACAACCTGCTGCACTCCCTGCTGCAGTCCCAGCGCCGGCACCGCCGAGAAGACGGGATGAGGGTCTCCGGGCGAAAAAGCTACCTTGTGGGCACATTCTGCATCTGCGGTGCTTGAAGGCATGGCTTGAGAGACAGCAGGTATGCCCAACGTGTCGGAGACCAGTCGTCACAGCAGTGCCGGCTGCGGCAGCTGGTGGCAACGCTGGTGCGCCTGGCCAAAACGGTCCGAATGGTCAACCAGGACAAGCACAAGCACCTCGACCGCGAGGCAGGATTTTCAATATTGGTCCTTTGCGGATTGGTATGGTGAACGCTCCGCGGGGCCAGCTGCAGAACGTGCTCAATCAGATACGTGACGGCAACCCGCAAGGCGTCCAGCAGGCACTGGACCCGGCAGGAAATGCAGTTCCGGCTGGGGTCGGTCAGCAATCGGACACTGGAACGGCAACGAGGCCTGCGGGATCGCGATCACAAATGCCCGTGCAGGTTCAGATGATGCAGCTCGAGCAGAGGTTCATTCAGGATGCTCACAATCTCAATGTGAGGCAGCAACAGCTCGCGACTCTTAGAATGATGGAGGCTGAGCTGGCAAGGCTTCGGGCACTATATCAGCCCCCCGTTCAGCCAGCCGCCGCCGCCAGATATGCTATGCCTGGATTTGCTCCGCAGCATCAGCCGATGCAGCCAACAATCCAACAGCGTTTGCATGGCAATTCGAGTCACCAGCTGGAAAACGGGCATGAGCACTTGCCACCCGGAATGATCCTGCCCGAAGGCTGGACTGTCATGCCACTACGTCCTGCTGGAGGGCAGACCCAGCACGGCATACGACTGCCAGAACCAGCTCATGACGCCAATGTTTCAGCGAGTCTCGGACCCTCAACACAGCCTCAAGAGCCAGCCTCAGCTGGTCCGGCTATTGCTCAGGATTCGGCCACGCCAGCGCCTGCTGCGTCACAACAAGCGCCTATCGATTCCCAGGGACCGACTGATGAAAGCGGATCTCCATTTTTTGTACCAGCGCGCACAGCTGCAATTCAAGAGGCTGCTAAGCGCACATCGCCAGAGGCATCTGGCAGCTTGAACGAAGCTACAGACGCCGAGTCTTCATCGAGTCAAAGCCCAGCGAATGTTGGTACAGTATCTAGAAACTCTCAGACCCCAGACAGTCAACAATCATCAAGTACGGCGCAAGCCCAGACACATCCACCGTGGACTGACGGGGGCTGGAGTTTCAACGATCCAGGACAGCCCTCCCCACACTCTGCAGTCGAGTCTGCATCGGCAGCTGGCGTTAAGCACTCGGCTGGTCCTGCATCCGAAGAAGGTCAGAACAGGGCGTACAGCGGCAAGGGCAAGGCCAAGGTCGTGGAAGTCGAAGAAGTGCAAGACCCAGAGGCTTGATTGGGAGCACTGCTTGGTTCGGGTGTATTCACACCTGCGTTCACATTGTATAGGAAAAGCATCGGAGCGATCATGCATTATAGCACGAGATACCAGCAGCACGAAATTAGTGATTGCACGACGAAAGCCTCCTAGCATTTCCGAACAGCCATAATCCTTGCAAAGATCAGGCATTCAGGCCAACACAAGATATGACGCAAGATGGGTCGATTGTCAGAATAGATCCATGTTGTTGCTTCTGAAGTCAGACATTGAATACCGATGATCTCAACAATCTGGATGTGACCAAGACCACACAATGTCCACAGGACGAATCGTCGCCGCAAGTCACTGCTTGGTCTTCATCTCACTCAAACTCCCCACGCTACTGCTTGAGCCTGCACCAGCATTCTTGCTCCGGGCTGCGATCGCCTTCAGCCTACAGGTGCTAGCGCTGCTGGCCCTTTCAATAGCCGCTGCAGGCATCAAAACGTCAACGACACAAGCCCGCATCACCGAATACGAGCAGCGCAAAGGAGCAAGAGAGGTTGTGCCTGATGTCCAACAAGTCGGCTGTATTGCGGGTGTCTACACCTTAATTTTACCTTTGCTGAGTCCTGGATTCCAACCTATTTCCGAAGCTGGACTCAGGTGCACGTGTTTCTTCTACGCGTGCAAGCTGGTTGATCTGGTCGTTCTCAAGGCGGAAACGCCACCGCGGCTTAGCCGGAACAAGACTGCGAAGACGAACGATGAGAAGCGAGGGACTACTGGACCATGGAGCACAAAAGCAGAGTACATCATCCGCCTCCTGACCGAAACTCGCTACGCCTCCTTCGACATCGCCATCCGAGAATCCAGACGCCGTCAGTTACAGGACACCACTACGACTACGGACAGCCTCCTCTGGACATGGCTCCCCCGCCTCTTGATCCCAACAGCAACATACCTCCACCCCATCCCCGAAGTCCAAGCCCTACTATCCCTCTTACTCATCAACATCGGCCTCGAAGGCGTCCATACTCTCCTGCACCCATTCTGCCCCAACGAGCTCTTTTTCCAGCCTTTCGCTGCGTCGGGAATCACAGATTTCTGGGCCGTGCATTGGCATCAAGGGGCGCAGAGTTGGTTGATTTCATTGGGTTACAAACCCGCAAAACGACTCGCCGTGGACGTGCTGGGTTGTAGCGCTGAGGTCGGAGCGGCGGTGGGCCTCCTCTGGTCGTTTGCTTTGAGTGGAGTCTGGCATGCGTGGTGCGTGATGTGCTTGTGCGAGAATTCGTGGGGCGTTGGAGTGGGGATGTTTCTGGTCTTTGTGGCGCAGGGAATTGGGTGTCTTGTTGAGAGGACTGTGTGGGCTAAAGCGGCTGGTGGATGGGTCAAGCGCGTGGTGTGTTGGACTTTTGCGATCGAGATTGGGGCCATGTTTCTCAGGTATGCGACATCAGAGGCGAGGGAGGAGGTGAGGTGGGTGATTCATCCGGTGCAAAGTTTGGGATTAGGAGGAAGATGAATAGGAAAACCTTCTGTCTCTCCTCCAAGCGTGCGAGGACTGCTATATTTAATGTTGGCCAACTCTCACTCGAGTGTCTCTCGCGCGGCGCCCGAGGAAATCTGCTGAGATTCTTGAAACGGAGTTGAGATTATTTGTCGCTCACATCTGAGCTCGAAGTACGACGCTCAGCTGGGTCTTGGAATGTGCTACCGTGACCATGGCAGCAGTAGTATGTCCCTCATCATTCAGCAGCAACATTACATCGGCCCATCCTCTGGACACCGCTGGCCCTCATGCTCATCCATTTTAGGACAATCGTCGCAATTCTCATCGTCTGTAAGCCATTCGTCCGAATGTCTACAAAGGAACAGACCACGCCTCCTGGGCCTTTTCCGAAGAATCCTAGCGTTCAAAGCCACCCAGAGATTCTTCCCGCCAGTGTGACTGCAGTGCTTTCTGATGCGCTGTACAGTTTTCTCCATAAGCGCACCGAGCGTGATCCCACCAACCACGTGGTCCTCGCCCAAGCACTTCGACCACTCATCATTCGACGGTACGAGCGCAAGATAGCGAATCGTAAGCGGCAGGTCCAGTCTGACAAGGCCCCAGGATTGGCGTTGGACATCATTCACGAGGTCTCGCTGGATTTCACTAAAGCGGCGCCAGGACTCAAGTTCAACCGCATCCGGCTCAGTATCCGCGAAATCGATCTTTACCTCGATGGTCACGCGCCGCTCAACTCGACGCGCGTATGGGAAGAATTGAAACTCAAATGGCTGCGAAGCACGCGCCATCTTGCTGTCGCCGAGGAACTCTTCCAGGTAGGCCCAGGCGTGCGGAACGGCGCTCGGCTCCAAGAGCATACGCTGTCGCAGCAGCTGAGATCCCTCAATCGTATCGCGGAACATGCGACTGACACGCAGCACGCCAAACAGCTGTATCGGGCCTAGACACAGCAGAATCTTCTCGAGCAGCTCCGTAACAGCGAGACACTTCACCGCGGCGCTCGTCTTCTCCTCATTCGCGGCGGGCACGTCTTCATCCCCGTCTCCATCGGGCGTCTGAAGTTCTTGCATCGTGGTCTCAGCGGCTGTGCTGGAAGCTTGTCCGACGAGAGCGAGCATTTCGTCAATCAGCGAGCTCTGGCGGTGCAAGATGTCGATGGTGTTGTTGACTGTATCGCGCTCCAGGTGCAGGCGTGCGAGATTCTGTTTTGCACTTCGCCGTCAGTCACACCAAATTTCCACGGGCGGAAGGCCATCAGTCACTTACCGCATTGTCGTCCTCGCTCCACGATGGCGATGTCTCCTCAGGGTTGTTGGCCATGGAGATTGTGCCAGAATGCGGCAGACCAGCTGTTGGTGAGGTTGAAATTGGGTCGTGGGATAAAGCGAAGTTGTGGGTGTTCCAAACTTGCGCGATGGCGCGTCTTGCTGCATGCAGGCCCGTTTCGTGCAGCACTTCACTTGGGCCGCTTCAGACGGCGTCCGTTGACGACATTAGCGAGACAGACATTGCTGAGACGTGAGAAGGGGTGATTGAGTATGAGTGTCTCATTTCTTTCTATCAGCAAAATGAGCCTTGCCGCAATCGTGCTCCAGGATCATGCCATCCTGTAACATGTCAATGCATGACCAGACCACATGTAAACAGTGCGAACACGCGTTTGAAATATTCTTGCGCCACCCCAGATGCCTTGTCGCGCCCAAACCTTGTTCAATGTATAAGGTGAATTACAGCAGCACCATCATGACCGACTATTGCTCCACGACCCGTGAACTCAACTCGCCGGTTGAGCACTGCGGTGAAATACAGGGCGTCTTGCGCTCCTGCGATGCTGGTTAACATGGAGCGACTCGATTGCAAATCGTGATGTCGAGGCAGGCCAGTATATGTATATGTGACATGGAATCTGAGAGTCGTGTTTTCTTTTGATCGGCCGTATCGTAAAAGTGATAGCGACGGCACGTCTACCATTGCTGGTAAGCGTCCTGCATCATCCTCGCCATAAGCCTGGAGGCATCGCGGGTTGACGATGCGGTGGCCTCTGCACCTCCTCCGTTGACGGCGGTTCCAGTGTCCGAAGCGGAAGTGTCGTTGTTGTTCCAGTCTGCTGGCTGCTGGAGTTCCATGATGTTGATCTTTGGAATTTTGATGAACTTCTTCGCGACGACTGGTCCGACCATCAGGAGAATGAACAGGACAAACATGGAGAAGTACAGGATAGCGTATCGGATGACACGTCTCCGTCGCAGCTTCGATTGCTTGAGCGAGTAGATTGGAGGCCGGATTTGACGACTGCATTACATGTTAGTCAATGTGAGAACGGGTTTAGCGCAGACAAACTTACCTCGGTCGCAGCCAGAAGAGCATGACAGAGTGGAACTTGTCAATGTACGGAACCAGCAGCGGTGGCAACATGAAGAACAGCAGAACATGTCCAAGGCAGAAGTCGGCTGCGAAGAATCCCATCTCGGTGATCTTGCACAGGAACTCACGGCCAGGTTGCGAGAGCGTATGCCAGCCAAGAGCGTACCATTTTCCAGTCCACCATGCTATGTTGGAGGTGTCGGCACGGAATTCTCTGGTCAACGCGAGGCAGATGATAAGCTTGAAGACGAATCGCTGAATGGCGACCACGGCAATCATGCCGAGAAGTGCCTTAACGAAGCTCCAGCTCTCCAAGAAGAACATGACTTCCCAGAAGGCCAGAAGCATGATGACAGCAATGGCGTGCGCAATGGCGGCGAGGACAGCACCAAACTTCTTGCAGCACATGCTAAGTACTGGACCCATGCAGCAGGCCATGGCGAAGAAGCCTCCAGCGACACCGGCATTGACACCAATGGGGCCAAATGCGCAGATTGCAACACGCAGCAGCGAGCTTGTCGCCGTAATGTTTTGTCCATCCGTGTTGTTGTCCGCGATGACACCGACGCCAGCGTTCATGAAGAGGTAAGGAATCAGAGTAACAGCGACCAGCACAAGTGGGCCAACGATCTCACTAAAGAAGACGTTGGTGAACTTGGAACGTGGCGTGTCGCCTGAAAGCTTCGCTGACGGCTCGCCCAGTGCCTTGCGCTTGAATCCGGTCAGACGAGTACGCGTCAGACGAACGAATCCAATCCAGGAAGCGGAGTGAGCCTTGGTGTTTCCACGAGACAGCCAGCGGAGGAACTCGCGGTAGTCGATGAAGAAGTCGGCCCATGCGAATTGGTGAGGGTTGAAGATGAATGGCGAGATGCAGAGTGCCATGAGAGACACCCAGAACCAAAGCAGCCAGTAGCCCCAGACTGTAAGCGTCCCGAAGAGCAACATCATCAGAAGACGTGCGCCCAAGTAGATGGATGGTCCAGCGAAGCGCGAGTACAGCACACCGAAAGGCATGCGGGCGGTCGCGAAACCACGACCGGTACCAATGTAGCGAGCACCTCCGAACGACAGATCCTGCTGAAGCGAGTATGCGTAGATTTGAGTGACGAACACCTCGAACAGCGGCGAGAGCGAGGAGAAGTGCTTTGCCAGACGAGTAGCCGCGCGCCAGAACCCACGTTCCGTCAACTCTTGAATCGTGAGAGGCACGAACGAGATGAAGAAGACGATGAAGATGGACACGATACAACGCTGCACCCAATCCATGATCGGAACGATGTTAGCGCAGCCAGTGGGGAAGAGCGGGTCGGTGATTGGAACGTCGCGGTTGTATCGGCAAGAGATGGTCTCGTGGCGAAGGGCTCCCAGATTGAGCAAGACCCACATGAAGAGCTGGACCGACAACATGACGAACAAGTTGTTGATGTGGAAACCAGGGTGAGCGTAGTAGAACGACAAGAATCGATCCAGTGGCAGTTGAGTTCCGAGGTAGTAGTACTCGCGAGACAGCATCTGCTCTCCCATACCCGTACCAATCTTGGTGGTGAAGTTGAGAATCGAGCCAAATCCAAGATCACGGCCCTTACCACATTGGTAGTACTCGCAATGCTTGATACGTCCTCCACGGAGGATGGCGTTCATACCGGCGTAAATATCTTCGTTCAGGTGGAGACCCTTCTGAGCCTTCGAGACACCACCACGAGTAGTCATGAAGATACCGTTGAGGAAATCGGGGTGACCATAGTGGAGCTTGCCACCAATCTGAGCCAAAGTACGAGAAAAGAGTGTACCGAATGTCTGTTCCTTTCCGGCAGCAACATCTCCGAGAATGCCAATGTTTTCAGAGAAGATGTACTCACGGGCTCCGAGAATGGCGACAGGGTTGAACTGGGTAGGTGGCAGACCAGGAGTGTACGGCGAGACGTTATCAGTAGTCATCTCCTCGAATTCGGCGAGCACAGATCGGATCTTCAAACACTCCTCGAGGTAGTTGTCCTGGTTGGCATCGATGAGCTGGATGTACTCTCCACGGTAGAAGATCAAGCAGTGGTTCTGGTTGTCAGACTTTCCGTCACCAAGGATCGGATTTCCAGAAAGCATGACACGGAACTTTGGTCGTCGCATGCCGTTCTCCATGATTTCAGAATGTCCATCAATCAGGGCAGAGAAGAGTCTCGGGTCCTCGCCCTCCTGGGTCGCTGGCTCTTCATCCAGGTAAGCAATCTGAAGATCGGGGTAGGCACGGAGCAGGAACTCGGCGTTCTCGCGCTCCTCCTTGGAGAACTTGGCGTAACGCTGCATCGAGACGACAATCTTGAACTTGCGACGGGCCATGCGCTCGAGCTCACGCTCAAGCTTGTCGGAGTTGCCGCCAAACATCTGGACGACTTCGGGGTTCTCAACACGGTACAGCAATTTGATTGCGCGGCTGTAGTTCATGAAGCCAGAGATGGTGCGGTACAGCGTCTGCGAGCGCAAAGAGGCCCAGATGCGAGTGCGGAGAGTGTACTCGGGCGCCGCGGATTTGAAACCAATGCAGTAGAACGGCAGGTCGTCGATCTTGCTCTTTTGGGTGTCCTTCTCGTTTTTCTCGTAGTCTCCGTTAAATTGCGACGTCTCGTCAGCGAGGATCTTCGTGTCCTTGACGAAGCAATCCCACTCGTGAGGGTGCAGTTGCTTCAGATATTCCAACATGGTAACACGCGAGTATGGCTCGTCCTCTCGGATAATCTCACGAAGCGAAAGCAGGATCTTCTCACCGTAGTGAGGAATCATGACAGTAAAGGTTGGCATGTTGTCGACTGGCAGTGGCTCCGGAATCGGAGTCGAGAGAGACTGGGCGAAGAAGGAGATACGACGCTCGGCCTCAGACTGGGCCGGGAAGAACTCGGTCTTGAAGGAGTGATCTTCCTGCGACACGAAGAAGGTTGGCGCACGAAGAGTACGCTTGCCTTCCTGCTCAGATGGGACCTGATGGTACAGCAGCTTCTGAACGTGATCGATGGCAAGCAAGTGCTCGCGATACATGGAGATGACAATGGCGTTCCAGATCTGCGAGATGAGCACCTTTGGCTTGTACTTGATCTCCATGTCGGTCGTAGCCAGGATCTTGGAGTAGATACGCTTCGGCAGACGGGAGAAGATGTTTCTCCACGGCGTCCAGATAGACACACCAAGGTAGAAAGATCGAGCCACGGAAAAGACGCAATTCCAGATGACGTACCAGAGGTAGGTATCCAAGAAGAAGAGAATCAGATCGGTGAAGTACATCAGAATCAGGAGGACAGTCGGCTGTTGGTAGCACAGAATAGAACCAATGATCTTGTCTCCGATGCAGTTCTCAATCTTCATGGTCGACAGAATGCGGATAGGATCACGGAACGAGAGAGTCAGGAAGAAGTAAGACTCAGCAAGCTTTGCCGCGAAGACCAGAACCCAGAGACCGTATGACATCCACATGTCGTTGCCTTGCAGACGCGGCCAACTTGCCGTGAAGGTCTGCGAGGAGACGTATTGCCGACGCTTGCCATTGAGGTAGCTTCCAAAGAGGCCGCCCAAAGGCATGATCGAGAAGAACAAGACCGTAGCCAGGGCGATCAAGAACTGAACCACACCCAGAATGAGCGCGATCTTGCCTTTCTGTTTGACACCGAAGATGTAGACGGCTGGGGCGATGTTGAGAATGAACATGCCGATGAGGAAGAACAGGCGCTTGGTCAAGTGCTGAGCTCCCGCCCATCGTCGTGGGACATACAGCCATTCAACCAGAGTAGCGAAAATCTGAATCAGACAACCCAGGGTACCACCAAGAGCAACTGCCGACCATTGGGCTGCAGCGTTCGGCTTGTTGTTAAGCTGTTGTTGGTACTTTGCGGTGTACAGAGTGGGCGAGTTGAAAGCAGTGTAGAACCAGAACACGCAAACGTGGATGATCCAGATGCGGTTGAAGTTGGTCAACATGTGGAACCAGGATCGGGTCTCCTTGTACGTCTTGAAGAAGGCCTTCTTCCAGAGCACATCTCCGAGACGCTCGTATCTTTCGGCTGGGGGCAGATCGACGAGGCGGGTCTTATCCTCAAACGCGATGCGTTCGATACCTTCGGGGTACCAAAACAGCTGATTCATGTCGTCGTATCCGATGACCTTTTGGTGATCACGCTCCTTGCGGACGTACTTGCCATCGTAAATCTCGTATCCTTGATCTCTGCAGTAGTTGTAGAGTGGTGTGATGCATCTGTTGAGATACGTGAACTCCTCGACCGGCTCTACACGGTTCTGGCAGGCGGGAGAGTGATAGAAGTCATCTGCGCACTTGAAGATGAAGGCCAAGATCTCGGGCATGTAGCGAACCTGGTTGGCTTCACCCCAGCAGAGCAGGTAAAGCGCAATTTGTCGCGTACGGTCGTGCTGCGACATGCGGTTCATGCGAGTCTTCCAGCGGTATTCTGCGGCTTCCAAGCTGTTGTCGCCCTCGAGGCTCTCCAGTGTCGCCTCCTCGTTTTCTGGACTGGCGTCGTTCTTCTTCTTCTTTGCAGCCTTGCGCGCCTTTCTGGTGGCTCTGTTGGCCTTGCCAAGTTTCATGTTGGCGAATCCAACGGCATCGTCGAGGTCGAGATGGGCGGCAAAGTACCACTTCCGGAAGTTGGCATTCTCGCCACCGATGTAATCTGCGTGCAGAGACAGAAGCGCTTGGTTTGGCGACATGCGAGACGCACGGGAGTCGAGCAGTGTCATCAAGTGATCAAACATGTTGCGCATGCTGTCACGCTGGAAACCAAATTTGGCCGTCAGGTCCAGGAAAATGTCTTCGATCTCCTCCTTGGACAGCGGGATCTGAGCATCCGAAGTCCAGGCTGGGTATGGCTCCCTAGACCTCTGACCAGCTGGCAGGGCACTGGTGTAGTCCATGCCGTAGACGGGCGTGGATGCACCAGATGAGCGGTTGCCACCGTACGAGACTTGCGATGAGGGTGGCCGATACCCGCGACCGGTGCCGTCACCGTAGGACGTGCGTTCGTCGCCGCGACCGTAGTAGTCCATCTCGGCGGCGCGAGCCATGTCGGATCTCATGGTGAAATCGCTGAATGTCTCCGAGTCCTCCTCGGAGTCGTGGCCGCGACGGCCGCTCCTACGCTGACCGCCTTGTCCTCGACCTTGTTGCTGGTACTGGCCTGCAGCTGGAGCTCCTTGGTCGTAGTACTGATCGTTGTAGTACTCGTCTTGATAGCCTTGTTGGCCAGGAGCGTCGTAGTAGCCGTCCTGCGCGTAGCCTTCTTGGCCAGCCTGGTAGTGGCCCGCGTCGTCGTAGTAGCCATCATGTTGGCCCTGGCCATAGGCAGCACCATGCTGGTCATAGTATGCCTGGTCGTCCTGGTAGTACCCATCATGCGCTGCATATGGGTCGTGTGGTGGCTGAGTGCCGTAGCCGTCATCATAGGCTCCCTGCTGATGAGGTTGCGCCATGGTGGGCGGTTGTGTGGGATTAGGTATTACTGCCGATGGCTGTCAGTATAGATCATTGTTGTTGAAGTGGAGCGGACACGAGGTCGACGGCGTGCCAGGGGCGAGCGGGCGGTGAAACAGCGCTGAAACGGGCGTTGTGGGCATGGTGGTGGTGGTGGAGGATGAGCAAGTGTTTTCTTACCGTTCTCACGTGCAGCATGGGAGATGCGATGCGCGAGATCCGTGCGGCGTGCTCGTGATTATGGGGTTGCTGTCCCTTGCGGGCGGTAGAGTGTGTTCGCGATGAACGAGCGATGGAGTGGGTTGGTGGTCGTGGTGGTCGTGGATTGTTGGGAGCGAGCGGTGGCGGGTTTTCCAGACGGAGAGCCCAGGCAGGAGCAGTGAGAGCAGGTCCTGCCGATGTGATGGCGCGAAATAACAGAGGCTTTGCACACCCGCAGCGGCGGTTGTTTGGCGAGGGTGGAAGGAAGGAAGGTGGTGGTGCCTTGGTGCGTCGCTGTTGCTGTGAGAACGAAACGCGCGTTGGACCAATGCGTCTCCTCGATTCGTGCAGCTGATTGGCGGCGGACGCCGTGGAACAACAAGATCCGGATGTGCCGACCGGAAAACTCTGCTCCACACTAAAAAGTCAGAAGTCTCAAGAACGAGTGTTGTGGTGTTGACACGCTCCCTCGAGACGTGCTGGTGATCCTCTGGCGAGAGGTTGTCGAAGGTGTCTGGACTCGCAAATACGAGGAGTGGTGGAGGAAAGAGTCGCAGGTTCACGGCAGATTGAGGAAGTCGCCGCCGACAGGGAGCAAAAGGAGGCAACAATCCACCAGCTTCTTCGCCCGATTATGCGCCACGAATCAGCAGCGAGCGTCCCCTGGTTTAGTGTCTATTGATTGCACAAAAGTCTTCCGGACCCAGCGCCTCGCCTGCGCAGCTACTAACCAGCGGCGCATTCAACCAGACCGGAATGCCGGATGGTCTGTCACCATATTCATCAATCTTTCTTGCCACGCTTGCCACGACGTCTAAGCTGCTCAGCCACCCGCTCGATAGTGAAGGCCGCGAAATCAGTATTTCAACCCCAAAGCGAGCGTCCGCTATCGACGATGAGCCGTGAGACATGTCCCTCTCAGGTTGGGCAAGCGTATCTGCAAAACAACGTCGAACAACAAGCTGTATGTGCGAGCTACTGCACTGTTTGCATATCCGAGTGGCAAACAGAGCTTGACGCTTGACGCAGTGCTGATGCTATTTTGAACGTTTCCGCCATGCTACATGTGTAGACACTCCCCCGCCCTCCGGCCTGGTGTTGTTTACGACATGTGCACAGTATTCCTCCTCGACCACAACACCACAGCTGCGCTTCGTCGACAGTCGTGCTTTCAGATGAGCAGAACACCCACAAGACTCTCTTGCCCCACCCTGAATTCCTCATGCAGCAGTCTTCGCCACTCGGCGAACACGAATCAAGAATTGTTGACAGCCTGGAGCTCGACGATAGGACGGAGAATCGCTAGCGTGTGAAAGGATCGGGCCACTAACGTGCGACATGAACTCTGAAACACTTCTCGTCTGCAGCTTTGTATTTCACTGCAGCTGGGATCTCCGCAAGAGAACGTCGTCGCAGCGTGGACCACCACGAAAGGACCGCAGGACACTCACAGACTAGACGCATGATGTCGCTGTTCAAGAGCAGTGCTTTCTGGCGTGTACAGGACGAACAAGGTACTTCCCAATAATCCCGCAGTCGTGCACTGCTACCTGCAGTAGTTCTACGAATGAAGAGG
Organism: Septoria petroselini; assembly: GCA_022559915.2. NCBI lineage: Eukaryota > Fungi > Ascomycota > Dothideomycetes > Mycosphaerellales > Mycosphaerellaceae > Septoria > Septoria petroselini. The sequence goes on from JAFJTQ020000049.1 coordinate 157,692, forward strand.
TCGGATCTTGTTTCTTTCCCGCTCCATGCACCAGTCGCCAACACGCCTTGCAAGACATCCGGTTTCGAGTTGCATACGACTTGCTGTAGCAACAAAAGCAATCTGCTACTGGCTGCTGCCGTGCAGAACACAGCACTTTGGGATCCTCGTAAGGATACCCTCTCGAGGAATGTGGAATGGTGGCTGGGTCTTCGCCACAAGTCATGATGCGAGCACATGACGACCAACGACAGAGAAAATTCCGTGTGCGGGTTCACGGCATGTATCATTCAGAGTGACGTTCTCTCTACGCTCCGTTCGAAAGCGTTGAGAGTTTTGGGGAGCCAAGAGTTCCCGTTTCGTGTCCTAGGTAATTTTAGCAGATCTGCGCAGTCGTCATCTACTTCCGAGGGACCATACCGGGTATTGTGCTTCCAGAAGGCCAAGCCAAGGCTGTCGATGACCATTGTCCACGCACGAGCTGAGCCTTTCCGTACGCCGCTTCTGTGTATCACCAGGTGACATGTCCTTGCTGGCGTATCGCATTGCAAAAGAAGATGATCAGATCTACGAGGTGACGACCAGTCGGCGTAAACGTGGCGGCTCCGGCTCCACCGCGCGAGTTAGGCATGGCGCAGGGCGAAGACGCAGAAGACGCGTGGACCTCGCTGCTTTGAGACTCCTGAACAACACCACGCAGCGACACATTTTCCCATTGTCGCGCCTGCCAAACGTGCTTGTCTCGTGCTTGTCTATCGTTCTTACCTTGGCATCTCTCATCTACTAGGCTTCTTCACTACTCATCACACTCGTTCACCCACAGCCCCAAGTGAGCAGAGATTAGCACTCACCTTCCCTGGCGGACGGTATCATCTCTGGTTTCATCCCTGTTGCTCTAATCGAGTCCAAGACTCTTCGCAGACACCAAGCAGTCTGACCAAGACACCGGCGTCGACCTGGACGAGAGCATCTCTTACCGCAAATCATACCATCCAACACACCATATGATGCGATCATTTGCCATTGCATCCGCTGCGGCGGCGTTTGTCGGCAGCGCTGTTGCTGCTGATCTGCCCCCGATTGTCATCAAGGGCTCCAAGTTCTTCTACGAGAACAATGGCACTCAGTTGTAAGTGCCGAAGATGATCCGCCACTGGCAGGCACGCGTGCTGACTGCGACGCGCAGCTTCATGAAGGGTGTTGCATACCAGCAGGACTACTCGGGCAACGGCACCACCTCGAGCGACCAGACGTACAGAGATCCTCTCGCCGACGCCGATGCATGCAAGCGCGATATTCCATACCTCCAGGAACTCTTCACCAACACTATTCGAGTGTACGCCATCAACCCCGAGGAGGATCACGACGAGTGCATGACCGCGCTCGCCGACGCGGGAATCTACGTGGTTGCAGATCTGTCTGCCCCCGTCGATGGCTCATCGATCAATCGCAACGATCCACAATGGAACGATGCTCTCTACGAGCGCTACACATCCGTCGTTGACGTGATGGCCAAGTACACCAACACTCTGGGCTTCTTCGCTGGAAACGAGGTCTCGAACCAGGCCAACAACACTGACGCCAGCGCCTTTGTCAAGGCAGCTGTGCGTGATACCAAGGCATACATCAAGGCGCAAAACTACCGCACAATCGGTGTTGGATACGCAACCAATGACGATGCGGACATTCGCGTGGCCATGGAGGAGTACTTCAACTGTGGCGATGCGGACAGCGCCATCGATTTCTGGGGCTACAACATCTACTCGTGGTGCGGTGAGTCTTCCTACTCCGAGTCTGGATATGACGTCCGCACCAAGGAGTTCTCGACGTACTCTGTTCCCGTCTTCTTCGCCGAGTACGGTTGCAACGAGGTTCAGCCACGTCTGTTCACCGAAGTTGGCGCCCTCTACGGTGATGAGATGACCCCGGTCTGGTCGGGCGGCATCGTCTACATGTACTTCCAGGAGGCCAACAACTACGGGCTTGTCACCGTCGACGGCAACAACGTCGAGACCAACGAGGGCTTTGATAATTTGAAGAGCGAGCTGGCCAAGATCGACCCATCAGGCGTCACCTCTGACGATTACTCGCCAACCAACACCGCCGCTTCGTGCCCGAGGTTGGGATCCAGCTGGAACGCCGAGGCCTCGCCTCTCCCACCATCACCAAACAAGGAGCTCTGCAACTGCATGTACAACTCGTTGAGCTGTGTCGTCACCAGCCAGACCGACACTGACGACTATGGCGACCTTTTCGGAACCGTCTGCGGCTACGGCGACGACATTTGCGGCGGTCTTGCTGCCAACGCTTCAACCGGAACGTACGGCGCCTACAGCATGTGCAACTCCACCGAGCAGCTTGCCTTTGCCTTTAACCAGTACTACCTCTCGCAGAACAGCGCAGCAGATGCTTGTGACTTCAAGGGCGCGGCGGTCATCAAGTCCGCCACCTCGGCCTCTGGAGCTTGCGAGACTCTCATCTCTGAGGCCGGAACTGCTGGCACTGGTGTCGTCACGTCCAGCCCAACCGCCAACTCTGGCCAGCAGGGCTCTGGCTCTTCCGGATCTACCTCCAGCGGAGCAGCTGCACCTCTCGGTGTACCAACCGCCGGTGCATCGCTCTTGCCAATGTTCTTCATTGTCACTCTCGGCATGATATCTGGCGCTGGAATGATTCTCTTGTAGATATCTTCTTCAGCTCTTGAAAGTGAAGCATTATTGAAGGAGCATCGCAGCATTGGACAAAGCCACAGATTGGGCTATGCTGTCATGATTAGCGTTTTTTTGGTTTACACCTCGTAAGGGAGAAATTGCTAATCGAGGCCTCGCTGGCTTCTATTTCTTTATTTGTGTGCGTAGACTGCAAAGTCGTGATAGTCGCTGTTTCAAATCAAAAAATGTCCATGAAGGAGGAAACCTTTCTTCCTGTTCGTCCTATCGTTGCTCCTTGTACTTTGCGGATTGGTCATGGGAATCGTGTCGCCTTGTATCATGCAGGTAGTTCCACTGTCCAAATCATTGCCTTTGTGGCTGCTAGCAGTACATCACAAGGTGAGGTAAGGAACACACATCTACCAGTTGACTCGCATACACCCTCAATTCTCTGGCACCTCGACTTATCTTGCCCTTGTATCTTTGAATCTGCTCTGCTACATTCCGTCTACGCTGCTTCGTCTACCCTGACCGAAAGGTGGAAGCCGTGAGAGTCTTGAAGGAAGGCGTATTTTACAACGTAAGAGTGCAAACGAGTAGAAACAGTCGATTTACCAGGATATGATATTCGGCGTTTTGGATAACATATACTGCTATACAGTGTCAGTCAACTTGGAAGAAGAGAAACAATATAACAGAGGAGGTCAGAGTCCATGTAGCAAGTCTGATTCGCGATAGAGCAAGTTCCCATGCTGTTGTCGTCGTCCCATGACTTATTGCTTATGAACCCTAGTGGCGCTCGCTCTCATTCAAATGATCTACGAGCTAGAAGAAGAACACACATCACAGAGCACCAGCACCAGCACGCATATACACAGCACCTGTCGTTTCTTATTGGGTATCTTATCAATGCAACTACTCCTCTTCTCCTCTGCACACCACCATCAATTATCACACTACGCTCCGTCCGGAACCACGCATCTCTGACAGCCACCCTTGACCACATTCCCAATAATGTGTGCATGAGCCACTTTGGCGCCGACGCTTCTGCCGCCGTATCCGCCGTCTTCGCCTTCTTCTTCTGCAGCTTGGTGCATCTGCTGTAACAAGTCCTCGGCTTCTCGCGAGGCGTGCGTGTCCGGATTTGCGTCGAGGAGGCAGGAGAGGTGGTAGACGTGGCCGCACGCGAAGCCGATGAGAGTTTCTTTTTCTGGTGATGTTGTGGTCAGTAAGGGGGTTGGACTGGAGTGATGGAGGCTGCTTACCGTCTTCATGAAAGGGATCGTCACATCCCACGCAATGCCCTGGCTTCGCGGGCCTCTGTGCGACTTCACTCTTGGTGTCTGTATTGCTCAAGCGGTTCGATACTGGTAGTGCCTCGCCATCTGGGACATGCGTCGGAGGATCGACCACTGCAAGGTCTACGTCTCTCGCGTTCTCATGCTTGACCTCAAACCGCACACCCTTCTTACGGCCTGCGCGTAGAGTGTCCATGCCCATGCCGACTTCGCCTCGCAAGACCCGTGCCACACCCTCGGAGATGGACATCTGTATTTCGAATTCGCGCACAAGGCGTTGTATGCCGCTTCTCAGTCCTTGGATTTCAAGACCTTCTGGGATACGTCTGACAACATCGATAGGGTTGAATGCCGCTGCGGCACCGACTTCCTCCAGCAATCCACGAATGAAGGATGGCTTGTCCATGCTGTAGTCAAGGAGATCGTTCCATAGGTCAGGGTTTTCCTTTGCAAACGCGATGGCTTGCGAAACATCGCCCAATTCGCCGATGATAAGGAACAGAGCGCGTTTGGTCTGTCCTGTTTTGCTGAGAATGTGGACCAGCTCGGGAATGTAGTGGCGCCGCTCACATATTTCGGCCGCCTTGTCAAAGCTGTAGACCTCGGAGGACTTCAAAAATGTGAGCAATAGATCGCGGTCGTACTCGGCGAAGAGACGAATGGCGAGATCGGCGTGGTCGTTGACAAGCATGTGACCCTCATCGATTCGACGATCGAATTTGCGGCGTGGAGCTGCGATTGCGGTATTGGGCGAGGACGCGCCATTCCAGAGCGCGCGGAAGTAGAAGAAGAGGAACGGCTGGAAGCTGTCGCCCTCTTGCTGTAGTTGTGCGACCACTTCTGCTGTCGGTATCGTACCGCGATAGGCTTCTTCCACGAGCAGCTGGACTGCTTCGGTGCTGGCTTCCTCGAGCTCGGACAGTGTTGCGGATCGCATCTGATCTCTGCTCACGCGGAGCATGAGAAGTCCGGGAATGTCGTCGGCAACAGAGTCCAGCAGCTTCTCTTCCCTCATCAAGCTGAACGCTCTCTCCGCGTCTTGCAGGGCGATGTAGCATCGTAGTGCGTCCACGGCTCGATTGTCTGCAAGATAAAGTCGTGCGAGTGCATCCATCAGCACGCGCCAATCACGACCTTTCTCGCCATCTTCTGTGGTGTCTTTGGTGACATCTCCGCTGTCGAGTCGGTCTTCAATGGCACTGATGACACTTCGCACGTCGAAGAGCTCGGGGTCCCACTTGTCGAGCAAATGTGTCAAGCGCGGTACATCTTTGACGATGTAGTGCCCAAGAATGACCTCGTACACCAAGCTGGGTAGAGACGGTTTCAGCGTCGTCGATGGAATGTAGTGAGTGATCTCGTCAAACTTGTTAGCTTGAGCAAACGTCCACACCCAGTGCTCCCATCGACTGCTGGTGCCTAAAACTTTGCCAGCCACTTCTCCCGCGCGCCCCCAGTCGGCAGCTGATACCAGTTGCTGTAGCCAGAGATCTCCGATACGTCGCTTCTCGCGCTGTGGGGCAGAGTTGTGGGCGCGAAGCGCGTTGATGGGCCCAGTGGCCTGAGAGCTCGAATCTGATCCGAAGAAGTCTGCCAAACTTTGGTTTGTCCCAGTCTTGTTGGGCGTACTTGGCGTCGAAGTGAAGGATTGCAAGTCTGCGGCGGATGTATCGACAGCTTCAGGATGTTCATCAATCAAATGCCACGCATTACCGTACTGCTGATGCTCCAGTAGCCATTCGAGATGGTCCGATAGTTCTCGTTTCACGGCCAGAACGCAGTCGAATGGAGAGTGGATAAAGAGCTTAATACCGGGCTCCAGGGAGTATGGATGTGCATCCACGTTGCGCGTGAGTGCTGGAGTCGATGTCACATCCATGCCCGAGCCTTGCCGGCCGGTGGAAGCAAAAGACATTGCTCTTCCGTTGACATCCCTATCACCGCTGCTGCCACTAAACACGCTGGCACTGGACGAGAAGATTCGAGTCGCGTAGCCACCACTCGTGGCTGCAACGTCGCGAGTCGCGCTCCACAGCTCTCCCAACTTGCCTCTTTCTTCCTTGGCCGCCTTTTCCGGAAGTGGAGGTGGCATGTACAGAGTTCCGAGATGATAGTCCTGTGACGAGAGCGTCTCGTATCGTGACACGGCCAGCTCATCAAGCTCGACCTCTTCGCCATTCGCTACGTTGACCAGCCGCAGATGCGGTGCGAGACTGGTGTGTCGGTGCTGGCGGCCCATTTTCGAAGGCGTGCTGGACTTGTCTGCGGGCGGAAGAGCTTGCATGATGGGCTTATCGTCATCATCTCGAGTGCGATATGCGAGAATGGCCAGTAGCGAGGGCGTGTACAGGCTGATGCCAGAGATGATGCAGTCCCGGAACTGCATCTTGTGGAGAATGTCCGCACTGCCCACTTGTCGTTTCGCGTTGGGCGCAGACGGCACGGAGCTGCCCGACTGGACGTGCAAGATCCACGCCGTGTCTCCCCAGCCCACGACAAGTCTTTCGACCTTCTTCTTGCCCATGGCGGGCGTTCTCGTAGCATGGTCCGTGGAGACACCATTTGTCTGGCTTGCTCCACGGCCGGTGGCAAGCTCATCACTCTCCAGACTCTGATCGTCGATCCATTCGCATCGGCCTTTCCACACACCTGCCATGTCTTCCCACGCTTTGCGGTTGGGACGCGCCGCATGTGCGATTCGTTTCCACGCGTCCTCCTGATTCTCGCTGCCCAGCTTCAGGTGGCTGCGCATGATCTTGATGCCTTCTTCGTTGATCCACACCACCCACTTGCCCGTCCCGCTCCATTTGATGTTGCTGATGGCACCTTCACCCGAATGTAGCATCGTGTCGGTTCCATTGTTGCCTCCGAGCCCGATCGCGCCGAGCCAGCCAGAAGCTGCGGCCGCTGCGCTGTTGGTGTTGGCATCAATGCTGACGCCCGACCTCCCACCCACGGTGAGAATCAGCTTGCCGGCCAGGCCACCCGAGAGATAGGTGCGGTCGCTCTTGTACTCCGGGGACAACGCCACGGCATTCACGGGCCGCGCAAAGTTGCGCAGCTGGACGTCCTGCGGATCGACGAGAGACTGCACGCACACGTGGCCATCCTGCGAGGAGGTGGCTATATAAATCTGGTTGTTGGGTGTGTTGGCAACGGGCGGCTGCTGGCCTCGCGAGGATGTGCTCGTGCCGGTGCGCGAGGCAGCAGCCAGCTGTTTCTTCTCTGCGGGAACAGGCGCCTGCAACAGCGAGGCACTGCCGTCTCGCGACTGCACGAGCACAGGCGGCGGCGGCACGGGCGACACGGAGATGCTGGTGACGCTCGCCTTGTGCGCCGTGTTGACCTTCAGGCTCTGCAGCGTCGGCACCGCAAGCACGTGCACTGTCCCGTTGGCGGTGCCCACGACCATCTTGTCGCCCCACACGCCAAAGGCCGTGGTCAGATCGCCATTGCGGTACACGTTGGCCAGACTGCCCGTCAACTTGGCGTACTTTAGCTTGGGCTCGTCGTCGTCGTCGTCGTCGTCGTCGTCATCTGCCTCCTCCGCCCCGTCCGCCCCCTCCGCTCCATTCTCCTCCGCCGCGTCATCGGCGACCCCATTGCCGGACGGCGCTGGCGGCGCGGTGGTGTCGACATTTCCTCCTTCTTCCTGCTGTTGCTGCTGCTGCTGCTGCTTCGCGTCCTGCGTCGAGTCGTCGTCGTCGGGCGGGGCGGGCTGCGCAGACATGCTGCATCACCCATCGAGGCGAGTCGTTACCGCCACATGGAATACTCAGTCAAAGCGGAGGTCGTGTCGTGTCGTGTCGTGTCGTGCTGTTTGTTGGCGGTGATGTCAAAGCGGCTGCCGGCTGCCGAGCGAGCTCCGGTCACCACTCTTGTAGACCACCTATAATTTATGTGATTATATATACCGTTCTCTTCTTTCTTCATCTTTCTGCATCTTTCCCTCCTTCCAACACATGGCGGCTCCCTTTCGATCTGCTGTGAAGAGATCGCTGGCGACGCTGTCATCGTCGCGCACGTGTTCCGCTCCGCGCCGCCCACAAGCTCTGCAATTATTGTACTGCGAGACACCGCGACATCACTTCTCATCTGGTGGCGTACGTTTACAAGAAGCGCATGACGCTGCCGACAGCGAGCCCAAACAGCGCAAGGCCGCCAGCAAGCGCGCCGTCAACCATTCTCTGCGAAAGGTGGCGGTGGCGGCCCAGAGCCAGCGCAATGGCTTGATCCGAGGCAGCGGCAAGATGCGTTATGTCGATCCACACGCAGACACGAAAGAAGTGACGGCGTACTGTGCTGCCGAAAAGTACAATCTGAGCAGAGCTCGCTGGGAGCTCGATCGTGAAGGCTACTGCCCCGATCCTTTTGGCACCAATCTCTTTCCCCAAGTGCTGCATATCCAGACTCCCAACTACATCACCAAGGACGACATCACCGGCGATGATAAGTCGCAGGGCCCGGGAGACGTCTTTGTCTTCCCGTCCGGCTGTGTAGTGACGTGGAACGTGCCTGAGAAGCTGGCAAACAACATCATCGAGCGCTTTTTGCCCGCTGCCGCAGGTAAGCACATGTGGGCGCCGTGCTGCTTTTCTTACTTGTGACCACGTGGCATACCGTGTACACTGATCGGACAGGCAGCCTAACTCTTCGCAGAAAACACGGCCCACCCAGAGAAGATGGAGATTGAAGATCTAGAGTACATTGAAGACCCCCACCGGGAGACCAGTCGCATCGTCGGCGATACCATTCTTCTGGGCACCAAGACCGCGCACGATGCCGACAAGACGTCCGAGGTCGATACGGTCTTGGCCAAGATCGCCTTCTCCTCCGCCTTGGCGCGCTCCACGAAGCTGGCAGTCCTGGAGAATGCCCTGTCGAATTACTTTGGCACCACCATGTCCATCCCGCTTACGCTGTCATCTGGCAAACCGCTCAAATATACACAGTCTGAGATTTTGCGGAAAACGGGCGAATTGCTCCTCATCCGAGCACAACTCAATCTGTACTCTGAGCTCACGGATGCTCTCCCGGACCTCTTCTGGGACAGCCCGCACGAGCTCGGCCTCGAGGGGTACTACGAAATGGTCGGCAAAGCGCTTGATGTGGGCGTGAGGATCAAAGTCCTGAACGAGAAAATGGACTATGCCAGTGAAATCGCGGCCGTGCTCAGAGAGCGCCTGAGTGAAAAGCACACGAGCATGCTGGAGTGGACCATCATCTGGTTGATTGTGATCGAAGTCGTGTTTGGAGTGGTGCACTTGTGGTGGGACAGCGAAGAGCTGAGAGAAAAGAAGGAGGATCGAAAGGTCATGGAGCTACTGGAGCAGTATCTCGAAAGGGAATTAAAGAAGGAAACATAAAGTGGTGTCTATTCAGCTCGCAGCGACGATTCTCAACTCAGACTTGACCTTGTGCGTGCTTCGGACACTCTTCTACCACAGCACAGGCGACTAGATCATCAGAACCCCACGTACGACCATCAAGGAAGCGTCTCACAACAATATGCGAGGATCGCAGCCAGCGACATGCCTGATGCTGGAATGACCATGTTCCCAACATTCGCCGTCGTAGAAGAAGGAGACTCAGCCGCGACGCCTGTGCCCGATTCCATCGCGGTCGGGCTGGCAGTGCCAGAAGTAGTACTACTTCCGTCATGATCATGGTCTTCCTCCTCGGAACCCTCGCGAGTAAGTGTCACCTGTCCACCCGAGCCATCCGCGCATTGACTATTCATAAAAGTCAGCCTTCCCGATCTCGAACACCACGCGAACAGACAGACGACCAAACTCACATTGGCTCCCAGCCTGGCAGTTGCTGTACTCGTCGGGAGCGTCCTCGGCGTTGGCAATCTCGCTTGTGACCTCCCACTCTGCATCGCCTTCGAAGCAGTAGTAGCCGTCGGAATGCGTGTGGCAGCCTGTTACTTCCGTTGGTACAGTGGCGGTAATTGTTCCTGTTGCAGTGGCAGAGGTTGGAGTTGAGCTCGAGCTGATTGTGACTGCAGGTGATGATTAGCGATTCAATTGACCAACCGATCCACGTTTGATCATCCGGATATGGTGCTCCAGTTCTCGTGTACCCACACTCGACATTACAGGCAGAACTTACCAGCATTGCCCGACTGCGTCTGTCGAGGGACGAGTGCTCCCTCTGGCGAAGCTGCTGCAGTGCTAGCAGACAGCACGAGAGCGCCGAGGAGGGCGGAGCGTGTAGAGACCATAGTCTTCGCTAATCCTCTATTTCGTCTGTTTGATGACTTTGACGCAGAGAATGTGCAGAAGAGAAGAGCTCACAAACAAGCGGAGAAGGAGGATGTTCTTCCTCGCTTCCTTCTCTACTCCTCCAGCAGAGGTACGACCGTACAACGCCACATCGCATGTGGCACTACATACTGCATGGCCAAGCAACGTCCTTTTCCCTTCGCGAACGAGAGAACGTGTTGTGTTAGGTCGATTGATGGGCTCGGCATGCGGAGCAAGACATTGTGGCGTGACCTGGATGGTTTTCTTGGCAATGTGAGAGGTGGATGTAGCTGAGACGAGCTGCAGTCGTGGGTTGCTGTGAGGGTGATTGGTGAGTGTCGGGAGTTGAGGCGAGTCCGTTGATTGCGGAGCTGAGCGTTGGCTACCATGGCGGGTCATAGTAGTTGGCCTTGAGGCAAACTGTTGTTTCTTTGCCAAGTGACTAGCTTTGTTTGTACGGCAACTTCACTTCGTTTTTGTGTACCATCGTAGCCTTTGAAACTACGTTGATGTCACTGATACATGATTTCTAGCCTAGGAACATGCAGCTATACATGCGGTAGTCAAAGTCACTAATTAAGGCTGGCTGCAATGAATGAGACCCCTTAGCTACTGTTTGATGTGCTAAGACTCGAGAGCACAGAAAGAAAACCTTCATCTTCGGTCTTTGGAATAGAACTATCTATGCTGACGATGTGCTCGTTCCTGGGCTTGCCGATATACGTGCTCCGATGTATTCTAGTACTTATCACGGACTTCCTATCCTGTCGACCAGGCTGGACAGTGTGACCATACATTGCATTGCCGTCCATCCATCAGCCCACCACAACTATCAACTCGATCCCAACAGCAACCCATCATCGGCACCGATTGAACAATCGAATACCGCATCTACAGTACCATTTCCGCGCTCGTGCTCAAAGTCTGTTCTCGTTTGCCTAGTCGGCCGTATGGTACCTGCATACTCCGCAGGGGTCCCGGGTAGAGTTTGCAAGAATGTGTCTGCATGCCAGGTTCAGGTTGCCTTGTCTTGCAGCGAGATTGCACTCGCAACCTCGCCAGGCATCTGCCTTGTTGCTTTTGGGAACTCGGATGAGTGCAAGCGCTTCTTGTTGCTGTGGTGCCGAAATTGCGAAGCAGGTTGTTGTCGCGTGATGGATGTTATTTGGGTACTGGGCGGTTCGCACCTCACATTTTTGTGGGTGGGCTCTAGTTGGAGACAAGATGCGACTGTCAGCAAATGCTCATCCAGCAGTACTACAATGTAACAGACAAGTGGGACCGAGGAGATTGAAAGGGGTTTTTTTTTGTGAACAAGTTTCCCTTAACTATGCTGTGCAAAACTGCGCTGCTCATTACGAGATCCGAGCCGTGAATAATTACAATGCGCCTCTCCGTTTGTGTAGAAAATGCCCAGCTGAGTAGCTCCACACTCGGAGTGTGGGTTTCAACTGCAGACCATGATCAAGAAATTAAAACTGCGTGCCTCGAAGTACCGTAGCTGGCAGCGTCTCTGATTGTTGTCCACCGCCGTCTTATCATCCCCGCGAGGTAAAGCCGTGTCAAGGTGAATCGTTTACAAGACGTCGCAGACCTGGCCAATGTTGATGAGCGAGAAGCCATCATTGGTCTGTGTCGTTTGGCAGCAGTGAGTTGCGCAGGCGCCGTCGACTGGATTTCGTGATTAGCGGGGGGGAATGTCCACTACTATTGCTCAATACTTACGGAGGGAGAGCTCGCAGCTGCCACCAAGGATGTTCAAGACGTCGTCCGAATCGTCAGAGTTGCAGCAAGAAACCTTGCCACCGTTGTTGCAACCGTCTCCATTTGGCTCCTTTGAAGGCGAATCGGGCTTGCCGCAGTTGTGGCAAGGAGGAGGTGGTGGTGGTGCTGGGAACCATGTTCCACCAGGAGGACCAGAAGGAGGACCAGAAGGACGACAGGCGGGGCCGCATGGCGGCGGCTGTGGGAAACCACCGCTCCATGGCGACTGTGGTCCCGGGAATTGCGGCGGCGGCTGGGGGTATGGCGATTGCGGCGGGCCCTGGGGCCATCCCGGCTGGGCCCCACCCTGAGTTGGAGGAGGATATGGCCAGCCGGTAGGAGGCTGCGACTTGCTGTTGGGGTCGGCCATTGGAGGAGCGATATCTGCAACTTGTTAGCTGAAGAACTCTCAAGTAACAAACTGAGCTGAGGTCCACGAACTGGTGCTGCCATAGCCGCCGCCCTGACCACCAGTAGGTGGCGGACCAACAGGTCCGGCTTGGAAGCCTGGAGGTGAGGGGCCTCCGTAACCACCCTGAGCAGACTGCTCTTCAGGCACAGGAGAAGCGTAAGACAGAACGGCAGTCAAAGCGACCGCGAAGATGGTGGAGGTCTTCATTGTTGTTTGTGGAGTACGCAATAACGAGTGTGGGTTGTATAAAACGAGTGTAAAAGGTTGGTTGTGGAGGAAACTTGTTGCTTCGAAAGGCGTTGTCAGTTTGCTGAGGAAAAGAATGATGAGCAGGCCGAGGACAGTGATTATATAGGGCATGTTCTGCTCTGGCTGTTCGAGCGAGGGCCGGCTTTGCGACGTGCCAAGGAGATTTGTTGCAGTTGAGGCCTGCTAATTCGAGCAGAGCGCAATTCAACTCAGGCCGGGTCGAATTACACGGTCAGCCCATGTCTATCCGCCAACAGCTCCTTGTCTTCGGCTAGATTGTGAAGATCAATCATATGCGCCGCCGCCACCATCAGAACGAGACGTCACAATGCTCGATATGCGATGCCCAGCACAATGGCGGCACAATCTGGGAGCCTGGCCTACATCGCTCTGATCGATTGTGCTGAGGAACAGGTGTTTACCGGAAGCACAGTCGTTTGATGCTGCAACTCACTCGTCGTCTAGTGGAAGCGTCGACTCTGCGGCATCGAGAGAGCTCCCAGCGGCGGTAGAACCGTGTGTCTCATGTCACTTCGCTTGAGCAACCATGCCTTCCTATTGAAAATCATCTCGGGCAAAAAGCTCAACCCGGGAGGATGGTGGATATTTGCCCGAATAGGTCGCAGTGCTTGCAGGTGAATCGTGGGAAAAAGGACATGGTGGAGTATCGAGCTCAAAAGTATCAATCTCCTAACAGGACGTGCCCTTGTGAACGACGGGCGGCGATAAGGTGCGGAGTGTGGTCAAGAAGCATGGTCATATCTCGTACTCACAAGGAGTCTTCCATGTGCCCAGAAGGGAGGACCATACTGTTGTGGAGTCGTAAGCCAAAAGTCAAACGGCGATGGCGTTTAGAGTTGAAATAAGTTGCCTGGAAGTTCCATGAGCCAGCAGAAACCTTCCACAAGATGAAACTCGTTTCCGGCAATCACAAGGTTCGAACTGCAACAGCACAGTTTGTGGTGCACGCACACCGCGAACATTATTGCTGACCGCCTCAAAGCGCAAAGACCCAGTGAAGTTGAATTTGCCGATATTGCTGGTGCTCCTCCACCTGTTTGCAGATCTTGGCTCCTGTCTCTAACTGGGGTGATGCTTGCCATCGAAACTCGGGCCCTGGCAAAGCTTGCTGTGGACCAGCCTCTGCATGAAGGGGAACAGCGGCAGCGCATGCATGTGGAGCCTGCCAGTGCGCTGCACTGCGCGTTGCAAACCACACCGAAGCTGTGGCGCTACAAGTGCTAATGATAAGACTGCCAGTAACAAAGCTCATGATCATGAAACTGCCGATGGACATTGGGTGAAGCCTACCGATGTGTTCTCGGGTGCAGTCCGATCGCGACGCTGGCGAGCTTGGGTTGCGTGCAGGCAAATCGGGACCGGTAACGCAAAGCACGTACGTAGCGTGCGGCGTGTGTGGCGTCCCCACAGCTCTCTATCGCAGCCTCGCGATTACTCTATCCAGGCTCGTTCCTGGACAGAGTTTGATGAAAATAATGCATGCAGGATTCAGGATGCAGGTCGACAGGCTCTATCGTGCCCGTATGCATGCAACAATAATTTAGCAGCCGCGCATGCGCTTCACAACCAGATTACGCTCATACGAGTCGTGTGGTCGGCCTCGGTGCCAGCCTGCCAGGCATGCAACCATGGCGTTTCGTCTTGCCTTGGTCTCTTTCTTTGCTCTGTGTGTTACACACCTCGACGTTCAATCATGCTGCGAGAGCACAGGCCGGCGAAACCACTGCTGACTCGAGACGTGCTGCGATCAGAATCTGCAGAGATGACCGCTTGGACGCTACTGCGCATATCCGCAGCGACAAGTGGTGACATTGTGTGCGCAAGCTCGCGCACAGGGGCCCAGGCAGCAAGTGCGACCAACTTCGAGTGCAGAGGGCTTCGATGGCGTAGCCCAAGAGGTATGCTTCGACTTGATGACAACTACAGATCGTAGTACTGCAAGTGGCACACCCCGAGGACTGCTTGGGACCCATCGTGCTTGCAGGACCGCGAGCCTGCAACGCAGTCATGATCGCGGACAGATGAGGGAGCTCAATCTCGCTGGCAGCGCCACGATACTCGCGTGTACGCCAACACCGAGCATGGCTTGACCTGGAAGTGGTCGCTGTCCGTGAAGAAGTGGCACAATCAAGCGGGTAGGCAGAACACTGGCTGATCATTCTGCCAGATCTCTCCTCGACTCTCCGTTGTCTCCAGCGAGCGACAGCGACCTACGAATTGGAGAAGACAAACCCATCGTGAGCAGGATCCGCTGGAATTCAGGATCGTGTTGCAGTAGAATCTGCCCGTCTGATGTCCATGTCCGCGTGAACCGGAGTCACTGGGGGTGGCCCTCAGCCCGGAGCAGCGAAGTTCCGTGGCGCATTGCAGAGCTCTGCATATGGCCGTTCCACAGAGTATGCGATGGATATGAGCATCTTGATGTTGATGTTGATGGTCATGAAGAAGAAGATGCTGCAAAGAAGAGCTGCAAAGAAGAGCTGCAAAGAAGATGTTGCAAAGAAGAAGGACAATCTCTTCCGGCCGACAGCCCGAACCCGACCCGAAGCTCGCTTGACCACTTCCAGCAAATCTTCTGCATCAACGACATCTGCTTAACACTCCGAGCCGAATCGGATCTGAAGAGCTAGTTTTCGGATCTGAAGAGCTAGTTTTCGGATCTGAAGAGCTAGTTTTTGGGGGGAGGGGGGGGGGCAGGAACTGTATCGTAAGCGGTGTCCTCTTCCTTTTCGGCGGTGGCATTGTAGCCTGCTGCGGGTTCGATTTGATTCCTGACATGTTCACGGCAACGATTATCGCCGCCCGAACAGGGACGGCTCCTTCGTTCTGCGCAACACTCGCCTCGAGAGATTCATTCAGACAAGAGCTGAAACACCCTAGGCAGCGCGATCAGTACACCACCTCATGCTCCAATCATAGGCCCTCACTGCCTTTCACAGGCATGGAGAATGCGATTCAGGTGGTGCACCCCGACGAGCCCGATTGCAGCGACAAGTCCACAGGCCTGCATGGCAAGTTCGGTCTCCACAACGCGGGCATCGGCACCTTCTGGACGTGCATGTCCGTCATTCGCCTCCTGACGACAAGCTGCCGCATGGGTATTTCGACCTCCTCAATCCCACCCCCGAGCAACTTCCACATCTTGTCTGATATGTTCTCGCTCATCCTCGGCAGATCCGCACGACACACGTTACGACTTCCTGCTGTACCGGCCACCGCCGGTCCTAGAGCATCCGCATCACTGGTCGCGCACGGAGCTCCAATCCCGCGCACCAGTGGCCGGCATGTGGTCGGCAGCAGATGGGGGCTTCGCTTACGACGAGGCACGTGTCGGTCCCACTAATCAGGAACAGGTCAATGTGGGACTCGGAAGACACAGGCCACAGCATCTGCAACGCCGCCTGCTTCGACAAAGGCATGTCCATCGGGAGCAGCCACTTGGGCAAATTGAAGAACTGCGACCTCGATCGCATCGAGGTCATCCAGACTGAGCTCCAGAGCCTCGTGGACAAGCTCGAAAATGCTGTCGAGACAGAGGTGCAGCTGAGGGAAACTTCCAACGCGACCAGCCTTATCATGAAAGGTGTCGGCGCGAGTATCGGATTTCTGGCGAGCACAGTACCCGACACTTGTTTGGCAATGGCTTCATTACTTCAAGGGCTATGTTTCCTGGCCACATACAACCGACAAGCCAACAAAGAGTGCCTGGCTGGAGTGGCTCTTCGGCTACACCATGGATTCGATATATGGGAGGTCGCCATCGTGCTGGACATTGAGGAGGAATGTCAAAGACTTCAATGACCGCGATATCCGCACCATGTTCGTGGCGCAGAAGAAGACTACCTCGCCAACTTAGGACTACAAGATCGCCCGACGCCAGTAACATGGCTGTCCACCCACACTCGCCGACGTTCAGATCTCTCGAGCGATGCTCGCCCTCAAGGTGCCGTAGATATTAGTGGCATGCGACACGAAGGATGCTCCCTAGCTGCTGGCATCAAATCCATCACAGCCAGAGTAGCAGGCATATTCTCCTCTCAATCTCAACAGGTGGATGTACGATATCTGGAGGAGGATCTTTTGCGATGAGATAAGAGAAATGACATCCCGGTTGCGATATATGTTAGAAACTCATGGGAAGTTTCATCGAAGGTGAACCATCATCACTCGTGCGGGATGGATCTTTTCGTGTGGCTGGTCCGACGGGTTGGCGCGTTGTAGGTCTAGGAAACACCAATCAATGCCGAGGACGCGTTCGATCAAGCCCCGGCGCGATGTTGACAAACTTGTCCCTCGTAACATGAAGTCGACCGGCACTGCTGGCGTCTCGTCCAGGAAAGCGGCAAGGCCAGAGACGAACCTCTCATCTGGGAGAGAGGCGACGGCGGCGCTGACCAGTATCTTGCTTGCTGCAGTGGGGAGACACTGGGTGTAGCCTTCGTTGTCAAGATCGTTTGCGATGTGTCGTTCCGCCACCACTTCGAGTAATCGGTGTAACCAATAAGGAACCACTGCACGGCTGGTAGTGCGTCTCTTGTTCGCTCGCTCATTGATCATGGCAGCATGGTGAAATCGAAGACATGCTCCGAGCGGTTGCATTTGGCGAGATGTACAACATATGAGCAGAATGGCCACCAGTACTTCCGAGTGGTGCACATCCACATGCACATAGTGCGCTCGTATTCTCAAATTGTTCAAAATAGATGCCGCTTTTTGGTTGGAGGCACAACGCCACGGATGCCGGATCAGGTTTTTAGGAAAGTCTGCGCTTGTGTTCTCGAACGATGCAACATGAATGCGCGAGACCCGTGTTTGGAGAACGTCGCTTGTTCAGTCGAGCGTTGGAGAAAGAGGACGTCATCTTGAGAAGTCGGTTGCAACCTCTGTCATATCGAAGTGCTCAAAATCGAGCAAGCATTTCTGCTCATATCATTCGCATGCTTCAATGCTAATGCGTGGTATCATCATATGTACATCATAACAAACATCATGCTGTCGATGTCGTGCTCTCTGCCGCATCTAATAAGCAAACGCCAAGATCGTTTCATCGCTGCTCTGTCGAATCTTCTTGTTGGTCTGTTTGAGCCAGATGCGCATTATCCAGGCAGAGGCAGCACACAGCAGCGAGAAGCCAGCAGACGCGCCCATCGCAATTGCGTAGCGTGGCTCGTCAAAGTCTGGCCACAGGTATGGAGTCCAAACGAAAGATGCGTTGGCGATGGTGTTGACAATGGCGAGCGAGGATGCCTTTTTCTCCTTTGTTTGACCGCAGGTCGCAGAGACCCAACCTAGGACAATCGAGTTGACCGCGTAGGTGCCGCAGGCGAAGACTATCATGCCTAGAAAGAGATTAGAAATGAGTTCTGGGGGTCTTTTGCTTGCCCTGGGGGAAAAGGGGGGGGGGAATTCCCCGCTCAGGGGCAAAGGCTGAACTTACCGAAATACCGAGCACCTGTATTGAGCGTGGCAGCACAGAGAACGAATCCGAAGATCGCAACTGCTTTTGCCAAAGTAATATGCCATGTTCGCTCGTTGAACTTGCCAGAACTCCATGAATAGGCGATCGAGAGGAAACCAGCGATGAGGTATGGCGGGCAAGTGAGCACCAGGGTGATCTTGCGATCGAAGCCGAGAGTTTCGACAGCAGTGGGGAAGAAGTTCTTGAAGCCATTGGCAGCCAAGTGCATGTGTTGCATGAAAGCGAAGAGCCACAGCTTTGGGTCCGCGGCGGCCGCCTTGAGACCCGACCAGACAGAAACGACGCCACCTTTGGCACCGACTTGATCTCCCTGGACACGAGCGTTGGCGAGCAGGCGCTCTTCTGGAGTAAGCCATTTGGTGACGAGTGGGTCGTCAGGGAGGATGAAAGCAGCACCGAGGGCTACCATACCAGTTACGGCACCCCTAAGGAAGTGTTAATCAGGCTGCTACTAGCGCCTTTCAGGTCTTCAGAATCTTACTGGATGATGAAAAGCCACTGCCAGCCAGCAAGACCAGCCATACCGTCCATCTCGAAGATACCGAGGGCGATCAGGCCAGCGAAAGCGGTAGCCAGAATGTTGCCTATTGACCAAGTCAGAGGGGCAGTTGCAAAGTCGTGACAGAGCATTACTCACCGGTGTAAAGAATGGAAATGCGAGTCGCAAGCTCCTTGCGAGTGTAGAAGATGCCGAGAATGTAGAGGGCGCCTGGGTAGTATGGAGCTTCCACGACTCCGAGAAAGAAGCGAGTCAGGAAGAGACCAGTGAAGTTTTTCGACATGGCTGTCAAGCCGGAGACGATGGCCCAGAGGAACATGCATGCCGACATGTAGTAAGAGGGACGAACACGGGTGATCACTGTCATCATCGCGTCTCGTTAGCGTCGTTCGTCGTGATTGACAACATGAGGCCGAGGTGCACTTACACATGTTCGATGGAACCTGGCCTAAGATATAACCGACGAAGAGGATAGACACGCAAGTCTGGTATTGCGAGCCGGTAAGTTTCGTATCATCTTCCAGCGAGCTCAATCGTGCAAGCGCGATAGCATTGCGGTCGAGGTAGTTGAGCCAGTACATGAGCCATAACGTTGGCATGATGTACCTGAACAGGTCAGCCAACCCCTCGCCATCTGTGTCTGATGTGTTCTGATATCTCACCAGTCGAGCTTCTTCACCAGCGCAATCTCCTTGGGATCAGTCTTCTCGTGTGCGCCTGAGTAATCGATGCCGACTGCCTTGCGCTTCTCCTCATCGATCTTGTCGAAGTCATTGGTCTGCACAGGGGACAGGATCTCCTGCTGCTCGACACGAGCCTTCTCGTCGTAGATTTTGTCAGCCATGTTGAGCGGTGGCTGGCAGAAATTGCTGCTGTAGGAGAAGTAGCAGAAGATTGGAGAAACAATTGGACGAGCTCTGGATCTACAAAGCTGTCTGGGGAGACTCTGGTTCCACTGTTGTGCGAGGACCTAATATAATGGCTCCCCGCGCTCAACATTCAGCCGGGTGGGCACCAACAAATCAGCTGTGCTGAATGTTGTAGCACGACTCTCAGCAAGCCAAGTGCGCCTTCCATGGAGACAATGCGGGTTGCTTCTCGCCCAGCGCCTGGGGAAGTAACCTCAAGTCTGCCAAGTGCGTGCTTGGTATGGATCTCGTGCATGGCACGTACCTTGCGGCCACGCCTTCGCGCGAGTTGATCGTGCAGGATTATGCATGGAAGAAGGCTGCTAAAGCCCGCACCAGACTCGTTTGTAGTCGCGGTAAGTACAGGTATACGGCGGTGACCCTGGCTAGTGGCACAGAGATGCCCCGTGCTGTCCCCAGATGCCAAGCACTCCAAGCTGGAGAAGAGTCCGGGCTAAGCTGAACTGAGAGATGTGGCCGCTGCGCCAGGTGTGTTCCACTGGTTCGTATTGTATTGCCTCTCAGCCGTGACAACTTGGCAGCTTGTCACAAGAGACCTTCGACATGGTTAGAGTTCTTCGAGGATGCCAGCAAAGTCTTGGAAGTGCGGAAACTCGAGGAATGTCCACAGCTCGACCACGAAGTACATAGGGAAGCAGAACGGCATTGTGCATTGTGGATGGAGTCCAGACCAACACATGGAGTCTCGTGGGGCTTACTCCAGACGTTCTCCCCGCAAATCCACAGCTCTGGAACTCGTCAAGATCTCTCCTACAGGACGACGTCCGGCTGCGGACTGTGGTTGATGTGGAGAAAGTCGGCCTTGGCCGTGCAGTGTTCACTTGTAGTCTCGTACCGACCACCTTGCCGTCAACGGCGCAAAACAATAATGCCTCCCGCAGTTGAGATGTCGCCATGCCTGCAGGACCAGCCTGTCCTCACTGAGGAAATTTCGCACTGTTACAAGCTTGGGCGAGCACTTCTCATCTCGTGATCATGAAAGCTGCAGACTCATCAACATTCTTCATCCAATCAGAACCTGTTTGTTTGTCTTATCCATTCACCAGGATCAGCCGAGAAGGGGAAAAGAGTCCAACAAGATCTTCAAGATACCGTAGTAGCGTGTTCCACTGTCGCCGTGAAGCCGTCAACGAGATGACTCTACAACTTGCCGGCATGTGTCGTTGGCCGGGCAGATGTAAGCCCGAGAGGAAGCTTTCCCATGTGCCCTGCCGCCCACAAGGTTACACGCGGAGAGTGCGAGGCACAGTAGGATGTAGAAGCGACTGTGGCGTTATCAACAAGAATGATAATACCCAGATAGGCGAGGCTGTCTTCCGTGAGGTCGACTGTGCCCCTAAGCTACCTACTCTTGTTGATGCAGTAGTTCTGGTCGCTTGTCATGAAATTGGACTTTTCTTCGCGCCGAAGTTTTCGCAGCGCCCGGTCTCATTCAGATATATCTTCACGTCGGATCACAGAATTCCATAGGTACCGACGTGCGCTACACAATGCACCGTTCCGACTCCTGCTTGCAAGCCGTCGCGAAGAAGAAACCAGGCGCAGTCGATGTGGCTAGTCAGATGTTTTGTCACGGTGTTCAAGCCCCACGCGGTTCCTTTTCGTGGGCTGAAAATTCCAGCTGTGCTGTTACGCGAGCCTCGTGTTGAAAGTTCATCCTGAACCAGATCCGCGACCTGTGCTGGCCAGAACAAGAAGGCTTCGAGTTGTGGTTTGCAGCTCCTAGTGGTGGCTGAAGGCAGACGCAAAACAAGTACCGGGACAGTAGTAATGTCGCAAAGGGATTGCAGATGATTGTGTGATCAAAGTTGACTTCTTGACTGATAATCTTCAGTTTCGTCAAGAAAAGATACACATGTGCGTGGACGATGGGTGTGGGGGAGCGTCGGCTATATGTTCGCTGTGGTGTAGAGGGGAGAGATGCGATATCGGCGGTGCAACACATCTCGCTTCGCTGCGATGATCGGATGTATATGGACAACTTCACACCATCTTTTCCATAATCACACGAAACATCTCCCTTGGCGAGGTATTGGCGTACGTGAATGGCAGTCTTCGGCAACTCGTTGGTGTGGTTCTATCAGGAGTTCGGGCTTGCGAGCCTGCGAGAGACTGGTCGAAATGCCTACCTTATTATCTTGGCTCGAAGTCTACGCATGTTGGCTTACGGAACCAACCAACTCATGCTCGGTATGTCATCAGCCTCTCCTACTGCTGCAGAGATATACAGGACGCACTTGCTGCGGTTGTAACAGGCGAGTCTATGGCTGACGATTTCCAGCCTTGTTCTTCTCTGAGCTTGGCTTCTCCGATCGTCGGATAGGCGTTTTCATGACCTTGACGCTGTAGGTGCCGACTATCTTCCTGTGGATCAGTCGCTTATATTGAACAGTGTTGGCGATGTCTTCCTGGGGACATTTCTCACGCTCGTGGCCGACAGGTTCGGTCGGAGGAAGATTTTGTTTGGCGGCAGTATCCTGATGGTCTTCACTGGAGTCATCTTTGCTGCCTTTGAGAACTTCTGGATCCTGCTCTTCGCTGCAGTCATCGGTGTAGTATCCGCGACCGGCGGTGACTTTGGCCCATTTCGATCAATCGAGGAGTCCATGCTCTCTCAGCTTACCACACCTAACACTCGAGCAGATGTGCTTGCTTGGTATGTCACGACTTCAGCCTGGGGCTCTTCGATTGGCAGTGAACTAGGTGGCCGCATCATCGAAGGACTGCAGCATCGAGGCGGCTGGACGCTCAAAGACGCCTACCATGCCATCTTCTGGGTGTATGCAGTCATGGGTGTGGTGAACATTGTGCTGGTTCTCCTTCTGACAAACGAGTGTGAAGCCGACACAATCGATCAAAAGTACAGCAAGATTATGCAAGACGAAAGTGACGACTCATTTGTCATGACTGACCACCCAGATCGCGGCTCTACCGAAGCTTCACGACTCCCTGGACCGATCAAGCCGGTTACCAGGTTTGGAGGACTTCGGTCATGGGTATCAAAGTGGATGGGAGACATTTCGAAACCTACCTTGAGCGTCGTGTGGAAGCTCTGGGTTCTGCTTGCAATCGACTCGCTGGCGGATGGGATGGTGCCGTACAGCCTGACCAACTACTACATGGTAATAATTCGCGTCACAATGCTTTGTAAGTCTAATGCAGCACTGACCATCTACAGGACAACAAGTTTCATCCAGCGAAGTCGACACTTGGAGACGTGACCTCAATTAGCTACTTTCTCACAGCCATTGGCGGCATCTTCGCCGGCCCTCTGGCCAAGAAAATCGGTCTTGTCAACACCATGGTCTTCACCCACATCCCCTCATCCGCAGCTGTCGTCTTCTTTCCGCTGCCCAATGTCTTCTGGATGACCGTCATTCTGCTCTTCCTCCGCGCGGGTCTGAACAATATGGATCAAGCCCCACGATCAGCACTGATTGCCGCCATCGTCAAGCCACAAGAGAGAACTGCAGTGATGGGAATCACGAGCATGCTGAGAACTCTGGCCGCCACGAGCGGGCCTATGGTGATAGGCTTCCTCGCTGGTTCGAACCGTTTCTGGGTGGCTTTTGTGGCCGGTGGAGCTTTCCGTCTGGCCTATGATGTAGGTCTATGGATCCTCTTCACAAATGTGAAGCTGCATCAGCATGAGGCGGTGGATGCTCACGAGGCGGATCACATCGCTTCGGCAGACCAGTTCAGACTTAGTGATGAGGAGGATTCCCCAATTGAAGGACGCAGCCTGGGAAGCGATAACGAAGACCACACTCGTCTTCAGAAATGATTTATATGACCTTATGGGGAACAGACGACTCTACGATAGATATAGACTAAGGAGTAGGCCCGGAGTATGAACAATAAGTCACCGTGCCAGCCAGAAGACGTTGATGCTAGCAGCCTTGTGTCTTCACCGTATCACGTCCAAGCTACCAGATCACGAGCTTACCTTTGCCAACTCTGGCGGACTAATGCTTCTCCGCGTGGCTGATGCTTGTGCAGACGAGAAGGCGACGACGGGCTCGTTGGGATTGTTGTAGACCTAGAAGCGCGAAGGAGAGCTTGTGCTTGTTGCATAGAGTCTCCAGTAAGTGCACCACCCGGGCATTCACGTCTCAGCTTCAGTGGGTGCGTGCTCACTTTCCCTGAACGTGGGCTACGTGCTTTATGTGGACCTCTTATCTAGCTAGATGCATCTGCTCTCTCTACCCATGCCTCTCAGGCACAGTGTCCAACGCGGTCTTGAAAACGTTCACCAGCTCGTCGGTATCCTCTAATCCAACGCTGAACCTCACCAGACTCACTTCACAACCGTATTGCGCTGCCCAGTCCAATTCGCCGTAATGCGCAAGCAAGACAAAAGGGCTGCTCAGGGTAAAGTTCGTGCCCAAACTCGGTCCTTTATGCGTGTTCAGGTTGTCATAAAAGATTGCAGCATCTTCGACTGAGTGGAATGTCGCACTCAACAGTCCTCCGTATCCTCCGTCAGGCAGCCGGCACGCGTCGTAGTTGTCCTTGGTCTCCGAGTACTTTGGATAGTTGACTTGTTTGACCTTGGGTGAGAAGCGAAGCACGTCCGCGATGGCTTCGGCGCTAACATTGATTCTCTTGATGCGATCCACAAAATCTCGGCTGTTGCGTTCCAGATAGACTGAGTCCTCTTCAAACTGGTTGTCTTCGTACTCTGTTCCCAGGACAGCTTTCAGCGCGTTGTGCCATTTCGATCGGGGATTGAGGATCATTGCTCCTCCCATGACGTTGCTGTCGCCAGAGAAGACTTTGGTCAAAGAGGAGACAACAATGTCGGCAAAGGGTAGCACATGGACGTTGAGAAAGTTGCCGATCGTTTCGTCGATGACGATCGCGAATTCGTACGTGTCAGCTAATAGGCGTAGTCGCTTGAGGTCCGGAGACTTGAGGAGTGGGTTGCCTGGGAACTCGCAGAAGAGGGATAGAAACCGTTCGCCACCCTCTAGACGGCGTTGCAGGTCGTCAAGATCGTCACCATTTGCGTAGCCATAAAATTGAGCTCCCGGACCGAATTTCTCCAGCACTTTGAGGGTATCTACATATGGGAACCCGAACATGATACTCTTCGCGGGCCCACGAGCGAGCAGGAGTGAGCGATGCGCAGTGAAGATGGCGTTCATGCCTGTGCTGAAGAGGTAGACATCCTCGGTTGAGAAGCCAGGCACATCTCGTGTTCTTTGCGTCGAGTGATTGGGCGACCCTTCGAGAGCTTCACTCAGGTCCACATCGGCAGTGAGGGAGCCAGCTATCCGTTTGCGAATGGCAAGTTTGGCTTGTGCGGCAAGTTCGTTGCTGAGGTTGCGGCCGAATCGCGTTTCCACAAACTCGACGGAGTTGGAAATGTCTTCGCCATTAGTATCAGCGGCATCGCCATTCAATCTCGGTGGGGTCTTGGGTGGAGTTGTGTTAGTACCCTTGGTGTGGCTACTCATATCGACCGAGGTGTTCTTCTGGTATCGTCGGGGCCCCTTGAACACCCGTTGTGGCTGTTGGGCGAGTGAGCTCTGGTCAACGAGCTGGCCTTCGTCAAAAGCCTTCTGACAGAACTCTGCTCTCCTGCTCGAGATGCCTTCACCAGTGTGCTGCCAGTATGCCTTTGCTGCTGGCCACAACGTCTGAGGGTACACTACAGCAGAGACGCGTGGCAGAACCTTGGTGGTGTTCTTGGCAATGTGCTCTGGAGTCGGCACAAAGTCCAGGGTGCGAACTGTCGAGCAGTCTACCCCGGAGCTTTGTCGCTTGATGAAGTCCTTGCAACGCACAGCGCATCGTGCTGAAGGCATGAGTATGGCGTACTCGGTGTCGTTGTCTCCGTGGACGGAAACTATACAACGAGCCAACTTCTGGATCGACTTGTGAATGAAGAAGCTGTCTCCACATTAGCCTTGAAATCGTCCCCGGCGTGGCGTGGCGCGCATACCGTGGATAACCACATTGCATCTTGTCGACGACCCATGACTCGCCTTCTTCATATCCGACGTTGGCTTTCCAAGTTGGAAGCGAGACGCTGACAGCCTACATCTGGCATCAGCACATGTGACGACTAAGGTGTCACGCCACCTCCCAACGTACGTGTGGGGTGTCTGGCGGAATCGTGTTTCCCAAGTTATCGTTGAAGGGCAACGCCACCGATGCTCCAATGGCTGCGGCCATTATCAACCACAAAGTGTGTGACGTTGAAAGCGCAGAAAGGGGCAACAGATAAGAGGATCAGTCCCAGTAATGAGCAAACAGGGGCAAGTGAGTCAATGTGTGATCGTTCACAGCCTCGACGACTTCGCTTGCTGCTGGAGCGAGTTCGGCCCCAAGATAGAATGGATGACTGTCAGATGAGAAAGATCTGCTCCGTGCCACGGCTCCACAACGACAGCGGCTAACGGGACGGCACTTAAGCGCCACGTGCCGCGGCCCGCGAGCTCCAGCCCGGAGGAAGGTAGGACCGGGATCAGAAAGTTCGAGCTCCAGGTTTGCAGGTGCGACCTGAGCCACTTCCTTTCGTGCATAATGGCTTTTCCTGCGACAAAACGACGAAAGGTGGACCACGTGTCCTCCAGCGACGGTGAGGACGCCGCTTCTTTCGCCTCTTTCGGCGACGGCGAAGACAATCCGCGATCGCAGGATGTCGGGATGAATGGCTCCAATTCGGGTGATGAGAGTCTGGACGGCGAGGAAGGCGCGGAGAATGGCGAGGAAGTGGACGACTACGAAGAGGAGGATGGAGATGAGGATGGTGGCGGCGACGATGAGATTACAGAAAATCAACGGCCGTCTTCCATTGCAACATCGAAGCCCGCGCCGGCAACACGCGACACTCGGCGGAAATCGGACAGCAAAGCACAAGTCGGCGCCGGTGCGTATGCCAGTGGCACGTTCAAGAGTCATGTGTTCAAGCTGCAGGTCGACGAGCTGCTGGGCAACATTCGACCCCGGCATGGCCAGCGAGAAGTGGCCGCCGAGGCAGCGCTGCACAAGCTCAAAAAGACGATTGAGCAGCTCCCTGCGAGAGGACCATATCTGGTCGACGGAGCGGAGAGGAAACTGCTCAAGGAGAAGATCTCGATTCCGTTTCCCGACCCACGACCACCCAAAGACGCAAAGTACAAGTTCAGCTTCGCCAAGCCAGCCAACGTCAACGTGGTGGGCAGCTTCGCACTGCAGACCTCGAGCAGGTCGCGAGATGTGGTCGAGGTGGACATGGTCGTCAACATGCCAGTCGCTCTCTTCGAGGAGAAAGACTACCTGAACTATCGATACTTCTACAAGCGAGCGTACTATCTGGCATGCATCGCTGCAGGGCTCCAGGCGACTCACAAGGCAGAATTCACGATTAGCTTCAAGCTGTTCCACAACAACCCACTCAAGCCTATTCTGGTGGTCATGCCACTCGACTCATCAGCGCCCGCTTCGCAGTGGAGGGTGAACATCATCCCCTGTGCGAGCTCATCTCAATTTGCAGCAGGGAAGCTCGGTCTCAACAAGAATTGCGTACGAAGTGCAGACACGGCTGCCGAAGAGACCGACGCGACGCCGTTCTACAACTCGTCACTGCGGTCAGAGATGCTCGCGACTGCGTACCTGAAGCTAGTACACGCTGCGTCGAAGAGCTGTGAGGGGTTCAAGGATGCATGTCTTCTTGGGAGTATCTGGCTGCGGCAGCGGGGCTTCTCTTCTTCCTCAGATGCTGGAGGGTTTGGCAATTTCGAGTGGGCCACACTGATTGCTCTGTCGTTACATGGCGGGGCTCACAATGGGAAGCCACTGCTCAGTGAGGGCTACAGCAGCTACCAGCTATTTAAGGCCACCTTGCAGCTGCTCGCGATGAAAGATTTCGTCAAGCATCCTGTGGTGTTCGGCAACCCTACGAACATCACGATGATTCCGGGATTACCAGTAGCTTGGGACGCAGAGCGAGCACATAACTTGCTGTACAACGTGGGCGAATGGTCGTACAGAACCCTTCGCTACGAGGCAAGATCGACCTTGGCAGCTTTGGGCGACCAGCTGCATGATGGTTTCGATGCGACGTTCATCCTGCGAGTACATGAGCCACTGTATCGCTACGATTACGTGGTCCAAATTCCTGCCAGCTTGCTTCATGTCAAGAGCCCGGTCCACGAGGGCCAGCGCAACATCACAAAATTGTACGATGTCCTGAAGCGTGGTCTTGGGGATCGGATCAACCATCTCAGTATCTCGGCCACTACGTCGGGAGCCTGGTCAGTAGGCTCCGTTCAGCCAAAAAGTGCTTCCAAGGGTCTTATCACAGTCGGGCTCATGGTCAACTCGGATAACGTGAAAAGAACAGTGGATCACGGTCCTTCTGCGGAACAAAAGGCAGACGCTGCAGCGTTTCGACAATTCTGGGCCGAGAAAGCGGAACTACGCCGATTCAAAGATGGCAGCATCCTGGAAAGTCTTGTTTGGGCATCTGCGCAAGAGAGTGGCCAATCTGTGCTAGAACAAGTCGTTCGCTATTTGCTGGGTCACCACTTCGGCGCGGTGACCACAGATGACCTGAGAATTTTCGGAGACGGGTTCAGCAAGCTGATCAAGGGCGGCAGTGATATTACGCCCTTCAGTCAGTTCATGTCGAGATACAAGCAGTTTGAACAGGACATTAGAGGGCTCTCGGAACTCCCGCTTTCCATCAGGCAAATCATGCCGGCTAACCCGCAACTCTGCTACAGCTCCATCCGCACGCCTGCGCACGGTACCGGACGACCAGCTCCGGCGGATGTAACGATACAGTTCGAGGGATCTGGGCGGTGGCCCGATGACCTCGCTGCGATTCAGCGGACCAAGATTGCATTCTTACTCATGATTGATAAAATGATCCAAGACAGCGTGGATGGCATTGTTTCGCGTGTGGGTCTTGAGAACGAAGGCCAAGAAGTTCTAAACCAGGCATTCCTAGATGTGACCTACGCAAACGAGGCTACTTTCCGGCTGCGCATATACCACGATCGCGAGCAGACCTTGCTCAAGGCTCAGATGAAGAACAAGACTGCAGATCCGAGAACACGGGAAGTGGCAACTACGGGTCTCGCGCGATACAGGCGAGACTACGAGAAATCTCCTGCACAAACTCAGGCCATCATGCGTTTATGCACACGATTCCCGGCACTGTCCGGCTCTATACGCCTTGCGAAGAAGTGGTTCGCTACCCACTTGCTGTCTAACCACATTCTGGACGAAGTCGTCGAATTGCTCGTAGTGCGCACCTTCACCCAACCTGCTCCATGGACAGCTCCCTCATCAGTACAGACAGGCTTTCTCCGCACACTTTTCTGGATATCTCGATGGGATTGGCGTGCTGAACCACTGGTCGTCGACCTCTCTGCAGCAGGGGAGCTGAAGCAGGCAGGCATGACTGCGATCCGAACAAACTTTGAGGCCTGGAGGAAACTTGACCCTGCCATGAACCGCGTGGCGCTCTTCGCTGCGTCGAATCTTGATCACGAGGGCACAACATGGACAAATGGCAAGCCACTGAAGGTCATTGCTGGTCGCATGACAGCCCTTGCAAAGGCGTCTTGCGCAGAGATTGCAGAAAAGCAGCTCGGTTTAGAGCCTCCGAATCTCTTCTCGTCGCCGTTATCGGACTTCGACTTTGTACTTCATCTTTCGTCTTCTGCATCTGGCGACAGCAAGTCAAAGCACTCGGGTGGCAAGTTCAAGAACATTGAGCTCTCCGCGCTGGACGACGATTCGCTCATTGGATATGACCCTATTCGGGATTTTCTGGCACAACTAGAAGACGTGTACGGATCTGCAGTTCTATTCTTTTGTGGCGGACAAGAGAGGAACGTCATAACCGGCTTGTGGAGTCCTGTGACAGCGAGAAGGGCGTGGAAGGTCAATTTGGCGTACTCGACGATACCAGAAAAGGGCAAGAGCGAAGAGGACGACGTGCACGCCCCAATAAACAAGACCGCCATACTAGCAGAGATTTCAAGGCTGGGAGGAGGTCTTATTGAGAGGGTTGAGATTGTGCAGACGTGAGCATGAAGTGGTTGGTCCGCGACCAAACGGATCAAACGGCCTACCTCGCGACCACAGACCGCCCCAACGCTGTGCATATGGTGTGGCAGGCAAGCCAGGACCCTGAACGTCGCACATATGACAGTGTACCTATTTCAGCATGAAATGTGATCGAGA
Organism: Septoria petroselini; assembly: GCA_022559915.2. Lineage (NCBI taxonomy): Eukaryota > Fungi > Ascomycota > Dothideomycetes > Mycosphaerellales > Mycosphaerellaceae > Septoria > Septoria petroselini. The sequence goes on from JAFJTQ020000049.1 coordinate 187,406, forward strand.
TCGCACACCGTAAACTCCTGTTAAATCAAGCCCTGGAATGCAGAGCCGCTCTCGTCGCCTGACAGTGTTTCCATCCCTGCTAGTACCGAGCAGTTCGGGTGCGAAAAGGGTGCGTATGGTCCTGGTTGATTGGACCTGCCCACATTCACGCTCTGTGGCGTCGCTCAATCGAGCTCGTCACCGTCCAGCCTACGATGCGGCGCACGAGGTTGGAGTTTGTCAGAGGGCGGCTTGTTGTCGACAAATGCTTTCGTGCGTCCGCAGCGGTCCTGGTCGCTGTTCAACCGCAACATCTTTCTGCATTCAACCCGGCCTACTTGTCAGCACTGATTCTGACATGATTCCCTGCGACATTGCATCCATCAAAGTCGCGCTGTTGCAGGGAATAGCCGCTTCGTGGTAATACATGGCAGACCTGTCGAAGGCGACGCCTCATCCTACGACGCCGTACTTTGCCGACAGTGCTGCTACAAACACGATCACTTCGGCATTATCTTTACCGTCAAATTTCAAACGACAAGACAGTACGCCATGGGGATATGCTTCAGGCGATCCTGGTCAGTAGAAGCTACAGAGTTGGTACACGCACTCGTCTCACACTACAGCAGCGTCTCCGCTCTACCATTCCTGCCCCGCGGGCTATAGCCAGACCATCGTTGGCGAATTCGCCATTGTCCTGGGATGCTGCCGCAATGGCGTTTGTGTGAACAACATAGAGCACTGCGCGTCATACTTGGAAAACACGAGCTTCTTCACCAACATCTACCCGAGCTGGACTTCCTGGTACGTACGCCGGTTGACAAGCAGAGGCTTCAGACGCTGATCGAGGGCAATCCAGTCCTGCAGAAACTCCGGCCTGCGTCACGTATACTGTCAGAGCCGCGACCAATCTTCCCTTGCAATCGTACGCGTGCGGCGATACTTCAACCGAGATCGAGGTGGCAAGATCAGTGGCGGGCGAGGATGATGGCACATCACCGGCACGCGTATCTGCCAGCGCGACCAGCGCCAGGGAAGTCGGCTTGACATCTACAGCAGGCCCGGCGAATGGTGGTGGCAGTAGCCCGTCTAGCAGTCCCGACTTGGTCAAGATACTGGTACCCGTCATCGTCGGCGTAGCCATAATCCTCGGCGCAGTCTTGATCGTTTTTTGCAGACGCAAGCAAGATAAAGAGAAGAGGCGCCGGGACGCTATGCGCAATGATCCGGCGAACGTTCTACCGCTCAAAACTGTCCGGCATGATAGGCATGACAATCATGACGCGAGACACGATGGTGCAACTGGCGGGGATGGTGGTCATATGCACAACGGTAATATCTATGGTGATGTATACTACACTCCCAGGCCAATATAAGACCTTAGCTAAGCTTCCACGCCAATTGAAAAAGGACTTCTTACAACGCGACATTTCGACTTGCTCCACAATTTCGCAAGGCGCGATGAGGGCATCAGCTCTCGGGTATCTCTTCTCATGCGCGCAGCAAGGTGAGTCAAATCCAGATACCGACAGGATGCTACTCTTGCCGGCCAGGCTTTCTCATACGCTCGGGAGCAAGAGGAAAGAAAGACACCAATCGCATCCGCATTCTCCGTCTTCTGGATACAACTCCAAACAACCGCTCGAACTTGCCGACGAACGACAACAAGATTCGATCGGTGGCCCCTGCCACCCACACCAATACTATCCACCGTTACACAGCGTTGGGGCATCCATGTGGCTTTTTAAGCGAAATGCGGGCGGGCTGTGCATCTTCTTGCCCCTTCTTTCGCATCAGCTCAGCTCAGCTACACAAAGCAGGCAGGCTGAGAATCAATACGAAGGGCCGCTCGCCTTGTCCCCCAAGCAAGATGCTTGCTGATAATAATGGTTATGGCTATGCTCCCATAGACTACCATACGCCCATCTGCCGGTTGGTGGAGCTTCATGGCATGCATGCTGTGTTTGTCAGTTGCTGCACGAGTTGGACGGCCACTGAGGTCTAGAATAGGTCGTGGTGTGTTGTGCCTGTTGGTGTAGCAGACTGGCGAGATTTCAGAGAGTTGTCGGAATACACAAAGATCTCCTCGAATACCCACGATGGAAGAAGCAGAACAGCCATCTTAAGAACCACACGATCAAAAACTCAATTCAACTTCAACCAAGTACAACAGCCATGCAGCTCACCGCCGTCGCCACACTCCTAGATTTAGCCATGACCCTCTTCCCAGGCTCTACCCTCGTCCTCCCAGCTCCCGACACCCTCTGAAGCCAACACACCTGAACATCCAACATCTGCACTGGCTCCTCCACCGGCGGCTCCTCCGGCGCCTACGCCTGCATCAACACAATGGGGTCCACATCCAAGACCCGCGTAGACATCAAACTCATCGTCGACAACTCCCGCGGCGACTAGCGCTCCGCTCACGGCAGGTATCGCGTCTCCTTTGCTGATAATCGCCACGAACACTCGCCGCGACTGGAGGATAAACGCGGGTATGCGGCGTCGCCGGGACTGGTGGAACGCATGGGAAAGTTTGGGTGGGAGGGATGTTTGTACGGATAGCTTTGTGACGAGGCCGGTCTGAGGGACTGAGGGGGGGCGAAAAACCGCTCTGTTTCACAGTGAATAAAAAAACCGGAGCTCGAGTGTGGGAGTGGCGAGCTGTTGTGTTGGCGGTGTTTCTGTGATCAAACATGTCAAAGGCACGCACCATCGTCAAGCTCGGGGGATGTTCATCATCGATATTAAGCACGAAGTCTGATCGATCTTGATACCATTGAGCACGACCGTTGATGAGTTGAGATGAAGCTATCCCAATCTTCCAAAACTACAAATTTCACAAAGTCACACGCGTACTCCCCCACCCCTGTCCTTCTCATCCTCCTCACCTTAACCACCCACTGCGGAATCGCGAGGATCGTAACCATCGTGCACATTCCGAAAACGGCACTCCACCTCTCACTCCGCGACCTGTACCTTTTCTTTCGGCAGAGTGGCGCGCCGACGAAGACTCGATTGGCAGCTCGGAAGGCAATGGTCCGCACGAGATCCATTGCACCAACAGCCTTCCATTTTTCCGTCTCGAAGCCCAGTTTGCTGTCGATTGTCAGACGGATTTCTTCACAGACATCCGTGGCGAGCTTCGCAGTCTGTCGCGCCAGAACTCGTCTGATGACACTGAAATCTCTAGCGCTAGCGGCAGAAGGGCCATGGGCGAGATAGTCGAGCCCCATGGTCTCGTCCAGATCAGAATTTCCAGAAAGGACATTCTCAGGCTGACTTGCTGCCCATGCGGTTTCGGAAGGGGGGAGGATGACCGTGTTCCAGTGCAGACCGGGGACGATAAAAGGCCGCTCGTGTTTGGAGAACCTCTCGTAGCCCTCGTGAATTGATTTGCGTCCTGCCATCAGTCCTCGCATCGAGGCTCGGAGCTTGGGTAGAGATTTGCTATCGTGAGCGTGCTTAATTATAAGAAATGACATCCAGAGACTAGTAGCGACGGAGACGAGAGACATCGGTGCCTCAGTTGTGCTGACTCTTGAACGCTTGCAGTGATGGCTCACCATGATGCCAAGTTTCGAATGATAGATCCCAGGTTAGAGCAGTGGCAGCGTGCTGAATCAATTTTCTACCGCCCGAGAGAGCGGCTGATCCGTAAAGGTTTTCCATTTGTTTTTGTCTTTTCTATCTATACAGTCCCCGAGCTGTATCTTCCCTTATCAGCAAGAACACAGACACGGCGCTACCTCAAAGTAACGTGGTGGTTGCAAGATCCACTAATCGCCGTGGTAGCCAACAGCGGCAAGTTCCTTCCTCACCTGCTCCTCTGTACCAATCTTGAGGACCTGGGTGCCCTCGAGCTTCTCGCCGCCTGCCTGGCGCATCTTCAGATCGTCGATAGCGCGCAGCTTTTTGAGCAGAGATCTGATCTTCTTCTCATGCGGTGAGCCGACACCAGGCGACGTGACCTCGAGCGCAGGCGCAGGCGCCGCGGCTGCTGGAGCCGGAGTGCCATTTGTTGGCTTGGTGGATGCGGTGTTGATTGCAGGAGGAGCGTTGGCGCGTGCTTGAGCCGGAGCACCTTCACGGCGACGAGATTGCGGCCGAGAGCCCTTAGCGCCGGCGTTTGATCGACTGCGTGGGCGCTGATCGCGATCCGGCAAGGTGCCATTGGCATCGCCGTTTTGAGCAGGGGCGAGGCCAGCAGCTTTGGCTTCAGCATCTTTGGCCTTCTTCGCCTCGCGCTTCTTCTTATTCTTGAGCGCTGCCTTGCTCAAATTCTCATCGCCGTCTGGGGCTAAGCTCACTCCGCCGCCTGGAGCAGCGCCAGGAGGCAGCTGCTTTGGGTCCACCGGCTCCGCGCCGGGCACGTGACGTACACGTGGCGCGCGAGGGCCAAACGCAGTAGTCGCCTCCTTGCCAGACATCATCTCACGAACAAAGGCAGCGCCGCCCTCGTCCTCGCGCTTGAACGACAGGGGCGTAGCAGTTCCACGAGCACCAGGCGGGCGGTACGCGCCTGCAGGCTTCGAAGGAGTCTTGATCTTACCAAGAAACTCGAGAGCCGACGGGTGCGGCACGCTAGCCTGCAGCGGGTTTTCCAAAGGATGCTGGCTTGGAGGCTGTGGACGCCAGACCACATGATAGAGCTCGTGGTAGTCTTCATTGTACACGAGCGTTCCGGCCACATGCCAGATACGGATGCCATTGTCCACTCGCAGGCGCGGACTTGTGGTCGCGGTGAGAATGTGCTTTCCATCGGGACTCCATTCGCAGACAGATGTGTTGCTTCCCTCGATCGTGCACACCTTTTCGTAGTTCTTCTCCAAATCGTAAATGTCCATCTGACCCGCCAGGTTTCCAAAGCCAGCCACCAAGACAAATTTTCCATGTGGAGAGAAGAGAATCGTGTTCCTCGGTCCGAGATTGAAGCTATGCTGTGGCACTGCGCGTTGGTTGAAGATGGTCGTTTTTGCGGGCATGTAGCCGTAGACGACGCCAAATTCTTTGGAGTTGGGAGACCAGGTCACATCGTGGATGGGGCCTTCCTTGTCCAGGGTGATGCGAGAATCAAAGCCGCCGTTGGCGCTCAGAATGTACATGTTCGTCTCGCCGTAGTAACTCTTGTTGCTTTTGTCGACCTCGGTCTGCGCGAGCACGATCAAGCTGGAGCCCTCCTGGTTCCACTTGAGCTGCACCTTGTCGCCCTTGAAAAAGGTCTTCTGCGATACCGGCGCGCCGAATTCGGGCACTTTGAACACCTTGACCGCAGCAGGCTGGCCCTTGCGCTCCGGCACGAAGACAGCAACTGAATGTGTCTTGCCTTGGGTGATTGCAAAGTCGCTCACGCCCTCGACGCGCAGCTTCTGCCAGACTGTACCCAGATCCTTGCTTTCGTAGAACTGCACCTCGTTGGTCACGGCACGCGCACAGAATTGCTCGTCCGCGCTGTACTGCAGGTTCCATCCCGTCTGGCTCTTTTGGACAAACTTGCCGACCACTGCGCGCTCGCCATCGGCGCCTGCGTTGTCGTCAATGGTCCGCCACACCTTCAGATTCTTGGTCGCGTTTCCCTCCTCGTCCTTGGAAGGACGTTGCCAGGTGATGATGAAGGTTCCGAGAGGCGAGAATCCCAGCTCGTACACGTTCGCGGCCGGCAAAGTTGTCACCACTTGCCCGGTCGAGGCGTCAATGACCGAGACATCGTCGGGAGATGCCCACGCAAAGAAGCGGCCGTCTGGAGAGTAGACGCAGCAGCGCAAATTGCCCTCGGGCTGGTTGAAGCCTGGGAGTTTGCAGTAGACGGGCGTCGCGTCAAACACGCCGACCGTCTTGGAGGTGCGGACTGCGATGAAAAGTCAGCGCGTGTTCTTTGCTGGCGAATGTCTCGCGCTTGTCCCAGATTTCAGGCTGCAGAGCGCATTTACTTACACGCGAGCTGTGTTGGCGCGGCCATGGCTGTCGCGGAGGGAGGCAGGCGCGATGAGGGGGCGAGCAGACGGCGGTGGCAGTGGCGATGTCGATGTCGATTCGAATGGGGAAAGTCGATTGTGTGTCGTGCGTGCGAGGGACTGGATTGGCAGCAGGGCTGGATTCGCTTGGACTGAGAGAGATAGTGAAATCCACTCAGTAGAAGGACGAGATTGACAAGCAAGACCAGGCGATCGCTGGGAGCAGCAGCAACAACAAGAAGCAACACGCCGAGTGGGTGCGCGGGAGACGGAGTGGGGGGAGGAAGAGGAGGAAGAAGAGAAGGAAGCAGAGAGGATGGCGGAAGAGAAAGTTGTCGAAAGTCAACACACACGACAACCGGTCTTGGCAACGGCACGTCATGCGATTCCAGAGTGGTAATATAGTACATCTTTGTCGTAACTTTGTTGTGGTACTTATTCTCTACAGTGCCTCACCAGTCGTATAGTCGACATAAGGTCTCTCTGTACGGGTATAGCATCCAGCTGCTGGAGACACATGTTGAAGAGGTTCGGCAGAATCAATCGCCCATCACTCTGTAGGCCACTCTGGAGGCACGCAAAAGGTGCCCATGTGCGCCTCTCTGCTCCTCCCACCCGCCTGCGCCGCGTAGCACAGCTTCGTTGTCGCCGGAAGAAGGCGCGATGCGATCAAGTCCTCGCGAGTCCACGTGTTGCTGTCATACGGAGGCTCGTCCACAATCCAGGCTGCCAAGGATATCGTCCATGCGAGGGCTGAGTAGAGGAGATGGTCCGGCCGCATTGCGCGAAGCCAGGACGTAGCTGCGGGAGGCGCGTCGAAGATGAATGTATCGACATCGAGGACGGTGCCTGCGGAAGAACGGTGCGCGCGAAGCAGTCTGCAAACCTGCACCAACGCCTGGTCGCCGAATGTATGCAGGAGTACTCTGTCTTCGCGTCCAAATTCCAGAGACTGTCGGGGCTGGCCGTGTTTGCTGCTGTGCAATACTTCCACGTTCGCTCCCTGATGGGCTTCTCGATAGCGGTGTATCAGTGGGTCGATGGTATCTGCTTGTGCATCCGGCCATAACGCTAGAATGATCGTCGTGAGTGCCATGGAGCAAAGGTTGCATCAGCCTGGCAGTGTGTAAGGAAATGCATCGCAACAGCACGGCCACGCCTCACATTGTCTCTGTCTACGAATGTCATCGCGACTCCGGCTGATGCAGTGTCGGTACCGTAGGAGAGTGAAGATAGCAGACGGCTCTCCACTATGATCTCCGGGCTGTTCATTTCCGCCAAGATTCCGCACTTCAGATCTGTGCACCAGACAGCGGACATCAACGCCATCACGAGTGGCATGGGAGCGGAGTGATTAGAATCCCGTCTTCGCGTGGTTGGAGGTGCGATACTCTACACTCCAGCCGAGTCCAGCGGTCGTCTACAGGTACTACGAGCGGCAGGAGCGTGAATTCAACCATTGCGGGTGACTCTGGTCGAACATACACGAATTTCCAACTACTCAGGCGTCATCTCAAGGACAGAAGTTTGATGGTTTCAAAGCACAGTAAGATCTAAGGCATGCTAGGAAAATAGACCGCGTCCCAGAACTTTCGGGAGCACTCCTTCTCCGTCTTCCACCTCATCAAACTTAAGATGCATCGACTTTCCAGCTCATCGAACTCTTCGCTGTAAGATACATCGGCCTCGCGAGCGATATCGACCCGATGGCGGACTGGAGAGGAACACCCCACGATCACTGACTAGTGGTCTTTTTAAGCCTCCGGCTGCAATGGACGGCACCAAAGCTGGAGGTGTGGGTGTAGCAGCTGCACAGGGTTTCACGCGGAGGTCCGTCTTCGGCATCTTCAAAAGACGAACAGCTCATCATGACGCCGCTCGTAAAGAGACCACCCCGGAGCCGTACGCTGCAAGGAAGCCACCGTCAGAGCCGACGAAGACTAGCCTGTTCAGCCTGCCTGTGGAGCTGCTGACACCAATCATAACGCAACTGTCATTCAGCGACCTCTTGAATCTCCGATGGGCGTGCCGCGAGGCGCGAGAACTGCTAGCAAAGGGCGATCTTCTACGACAATGGATGCTGGGCCGCACCTTAGCATGCCACGAGAAGCTTGAACGAACCTCAGCCCGCCATGATGATCAGGCCGAGCCTGGCAGCCACTTGAGAGTATATATGAAGCTCTACCCGCCCCCGGATCCAGTGACACTGGAGTACCTGCTCAATCAACATCGCCGCACCTCGTTGGCCATCTCACTCGCCAACCTTTTGGCAGGTCTCATGGAGGAATATGTACTCAAGCATCCTGGCTTTTGGACGCTCGAGGACGCATCTCCGCTTTCGTCCATCATGTTCAATGCATGCCCAGAGTATGCCCAGATCCAAGACAACCAAGTTCCGGGCTTGCTCGTCGTCCAACACTATCTCGAGATCCTCAGAGGCAGCATGGGCGAACTCGCCATGTCGCGATGGTCTGATACGACGGCAATTTGGCGTCGTGTCAACAACGCGACGTTCAGCAAGTATGATCCCGCAGACCTCTTGTCGGCGCACGCAGTGTTTGAAGTGCTCTGTTGGTTGATGGCAAGACTGCTCGACCCGTCAAACTACCGCGCTCGACGAGTCATGGTCGTTAGCAGAAGGACGTTGGCCGATGCCCACGTCCGCCAATTCGTTGTGCTCGGCGGTCTGCGCGGTATCGCACAACTAACACGTGAGACATCGTTCAAAGCACGCGAGAAAGTCGTCAAAGATCTGGCCCGCAGCCACGATCCTCTCCGGAACAAGCAATGGAGACAAGCGTGGTCCGAGTATCGACTGGAGCTTCAGCCCGATCTTGCGCCGCCGCAGACTGTCAATGTTCTCAATTTGGAGTTTGCCTTTCATGATGTATGGTTGCGGGCTGCCGTGGAATACCTTGCTTTACATAAGCTTCGGCCGCGGCAGACGAGTCTTATGGCTGCTGACATGCCCAGTCGCAGAACAGTGGATGCGTACACCGACATTGCTGGTTACCATATGGTACAAGGTCGGGCTTGGTGATTCCGACATTTTCTATCTGTGAATGGACTATCAGGTCATCACGCTGAATCACCATCTCATGCAAGCACTCTACAAACTCAGCAAGCTAGCTCAAGTCAACGCAATGCTCTGGCCGAGATGTATTCGAGTACAGGGCAGCAGGCACCGGCAATCCCGTGAGTCTGCGACTGCTCTCAATTGTACAAGACCTATCTACATCGAACTGACGACTGGCTCTGCTTCAGCACCATGCCATTCCTCACAAACAACTCTCTCATCAAGCTCCAGCCGAGCTCTCTCACTCAATCCTTGTCATCGCGCCTGATTCCGGCCCACGACAGCTCCCTGTCCAAATTGGCATCGAGACTAAAGGCCCACTGCACTCTACCCGCATTCTCAGGGGCCATCGAACGCTGCTGTTGCTCACGAGGCGCGGGATTCTCGTACTCGCCCGTCTGAGCGTTCCAGATCATTGGTTTCATTCCACCGCAGCCACAAGTGCACCAAGGTGGTCCATAGGTGCCTCCGCCGTCAGGAGGGTTGGAGCCGAGGGGGTTTGGGTGTGACATTTGTGGATTGAAAGTGGATTGGTTTAGTGAATCTTTTTTCTCGGTTCTTGGTTCTTCGACTCTATTTCTGCTCTGGCTCTGCTCGCTTGTGTGGAGCAGAGGATCAGGGGCTGGAGAAGAAGGGTTATATGGGAACGCATGGCAGTCGTGAAGACTCCGAGGGGCATGTCAGGACATTGTGAAAGGTACGGGCACGTTTCCGAGCTGCCGTGCACGAGTCTCAAGATCATGTCTGGCCGTCAAGGAATCTCAGCTGGAGAGCGCGACTCACCAGTGTTGGTCGGCTTCTTGCAGATTGTCTCAACCTTGGTGGAATTAAAAGGTCGAGGGCAGCGATGTGTACTTCAGTCTCTGAATGTCATTGGAGCACACGAGGAAAGGGGAGGGGGTGGGGTTTCAACGGCATTGCATTGCTCAAGAACGACGAGACCAATTTGCAGTGAGAACTGGCGACGCAATTGACTATGCAAGTGCTGTCAGGGATAAAGATTAATGACGAAAGAAAGCTGATATGGCCTCGAAGGCAGCTTTTCAAAGCAGTCTTGCATTCCACTGTTTTCCCACGATCCCACCTAATCCTGCGTGTGAGCACGATCTGTTGCCTTCAGTGATATCCTGGAAAGCCAAATAGCAGCATATAATACATCTATACAGCCAACATTCTGCCGTTTCCATGCTACCGCTACCGCCAAAACGCATACCACGGCTTCCCGCCCGCCTGCCTGTCATTCGCAGCCTGGTACTGCACCTCTAGCTCCTGCTCCTTCGCCACGCGCCTTTCCTCGCGCAGCTTCGCCTTGCGTTCCTCTCGCGCCTGCTTCTCCACTCTCTTCTGGTCCAGAATCTCCATGGCGCGGATCATGCCTTGCTTCTCGGCCTGGCGCTTGTATAGACAGTACTGGTACAAGCCAATCGACGCGATTGCAAAGGAGCCTGCTGCCCAGTTGCAGGCTTTCATTACGGGTGCTACGCCGCACATGTTAGATTCGGATGCTAGGTCTTTCAACACTGCGGCAAGACGTACTGCCAAAGAGCGCCCTCGTGGCTCCCACCGCCGAGCCGGCTCCAATGCCCTGCAGCAGACTATCTCGCACACACGGCGCTTTGTGGATCTCGGTGATGGGACGCCCCGTCGTGATGACGTTTGTCAGGTTGAACTCGGGCTCTTTGCCGCCGGCGGTGTGCTGCGTGCCGCCCGCCATCATGTTGGCGTTTTCGGGGGGTTTGATCGGGTCTGCTTTGGCGTCCTGCTGCTGCTGCTGCTGCCATTGCGCGCCGGCAAAGGGCTTGTTCTCCGGGTGCACCGTCAGCGCCTCCTTGGAGAGGTCCTCCTTGGGCGGTGTGCTCGACTGCCGCGTGTCGTCGGCCATGGTGGTGCTGGGCAGAACAGAAGCGACAGGGCGACAACGAAGATCGATGATGATGGCATGGGGTGGAAAAAGTGGCTGAGTCAGCGACTGCCTGTTTGGGCTAGCGCGTTTGGAGGTCGCGTCGTGAGGCAGGAACGGACGCGCTGGGGACGCGAAAAGAGAGAGAGAGCGACCAGACTTCGACCTTACCACTACTCTTTCTCTACTTTCTTCACGAGAACCACGACTCACGACCGATATGACTGCCTAGACTCGACGCCACAAGAGATCATGACTGCCTAGACCCGACAATTGCAACAGCCGCTCCGGCTCACCACCCTCTTATCATCCACCACCACCACCATGCCTGTCCGCCGCAACGAGGGCCGCTCCAAGTTTGGCGCCAACAAGTCCAACACGCTCAAGGCCGGCAAGGTGCGCGTCGTCGATGCCTCGACGCTTCGCTCGTCCGAGCAGTCCCAGCAGCAAGAACGCATCGAGGCCACGCGACTCGCGCACAAGATCGACGAGGCGCAAGGCTTCGAGCGGTACGATGCCGGGAGGAAGCGCGTCGGATGGCTTTTGAACATGCACAGCACCGCCATTGAGGACGAGACTGTGCCTGGGGGAAGGGCAGCGGTAGACTTTTACTTCATCGGCGACGAGGGCGAGCAGTTCAAGGCCAGCGTGGAGTATCAGCCGTACTTTTTGATTGGCGTGAAAACGGGTCGTGAGCCAGAAGTGGAAGAGTGGGTGAAGAGGGGGTATGAGGGGCTGGTTCGGGGTGTGGAGAGAGTGTCAAAGGAGGACCTGAAGATGCCAAACCACTTGCTCGGATACCGGAGGACTTTTCTCAAGTTGTTGTTTGCTAATGTCACGGATCTGCTGGCGGTGCGGCGGGCTATCCTGCCCATTGCAGAGAAGAACAAGAGCAAAGTGTCGGCAATGGACACGTACGCCGAAGTGGCGAGCGCGAATGCGGGATTCGACCTGTTTGAAGACCATCACGAGTTGGAACGAGATCGACGGCCGGGCGGCATCGCGGACGCGAGCGACTTTATACAAGACATACGAGAATACGACGTGCCATATCATGTTCGGGTTGCCATTGATTTGGACATTCGGATAGGGAAGTGGTACAGTGTGGAGGCGAAGCACGGGCACATCAAGCTGAATTGCTTAGAGGACCGGTTGACGAGAGCAGATCCGGTGGTCATGGCCTACGACATCGAGACAACCAAGCTTCCGCTGAAGTTCCCAGACGCCGCGATCGATCAGATCATGATGATATCGTACATGATTGATGGGCAAGGTTTCTTGATCACGAATCGGGAGATTGTGTCTGAGGATATTGAAGACTTTGATTACACGCCCAAACCGGAGTTTGACGGACCCTTCATGATATTTAACGAGGCGAGCGAGGAGGCCTTAATTGAGAGGTTCTTCGCCTGCATCAAGGAAGCTCGGCCAACAGTCATGGTGACTTACAACGGAGACTTTTTCGATTGGCCCTTTGTCGAGACGCGGGCCAGTGTGCACGGGCTGGACATGTACCAGGAAATCGGGTTTCGAAAGAACAGCGAAGATGTCTACCAATCCACACATTGCGCACACATGGACGCGTTCGCCTGGGTGAATCGAGATTCGTACTTGCCGCAAGGATCTCGAGGCCTCAAAGCAGTCACAGTTGCAAAGCTGGGCTACGATCCCGACGAGCTCGATCCTGAACTGATGACACCATACGCACAAGAAAGACCGCAGACGCTGGCAGAGTACTCCGTGTCCGACGCCGTGGCCACATACTATCTCTACATGAAATACGTGCATCCCTTCATTTTCTCGCTATGTACAGTCATTCCGCTTGGGCCGGATGATGTACTGCGAAAGGGCACAGGGACGTTGTGCGAAATGCTGCTCATGGTGCAGGCATACCAAAAGGAGATTGTGCTACCCAACAAGCACGTGCAGCCACGAGAGTCCTTCTGGGAAGGCCATTTACTGGATTCGGAGACCTACGTTGGCGGCCACGTCGAGAGCATTGAGTGTGGTGTGTTCAGGAGTGATATTCCGAATAATTTCGCCATTGATACGACAGCCATTGACGAGCTTCTGGAAGGTCTGGATGACGCGCTCCGATTCACGATTGAGGTGGAAGAGAAGAAGAAACTGGCTGAGGTCGAAAACTATGAGGAGGTCAAGGCGCAGATCGTGGATCGACTGATGCAGCTCAAGGCCACGCCGAACAGGAGCGAGCGACCATTAATCTACCATTTGGATGTCGCATCAATGTACCCGAACATCATGACGACGAACCGATTGCAACCCGACAGTATGATTGACGAGGCGGACTGCGCTGCTTGCGATTTCAACCGACCAGGCAAAACGTGCGACAGACGCATGCCGTGGTCGTGGCGAGGAGAGTTTCTGCCTGCCAAGCGCGACGAATACAACATGATTCGGCATGCGCTGGAGAACGAGAAGTTTCCTGGAAAATTTGGGCCTAACAGTGCGGCCAGAGCATTTCAGGATCTGAGTCTTGACGAGCAGACTGGCCATGTCCGGAAGCGCTTGACCGACTACAGCAAGAAAATCTACCACAAGATTCACGAAACGCGCACCATGGAGCGAGAAGCGATCATCTGTCAGCGCGAGAACCCATTCTATGTCGATACTGTCAAGGACTTCCGTGATCGTCGGTATGATTTCAAGGGCAAGCAAAAGGTCTGGAAAGGCAAGACTTCTGAGCTCGAAAAGGCTGGTGCAGCGCAGGGCGAGATCGACGAAGCAAAGAAAATGATTGTCCTCTTCGACTCATTGCAGCTTGCTCACAAGGTCATTCTCAACTCCTTCTATGGCTATGTCATGCGCAAGGGTTCCCGATGGTACTCCTTGGAGATGGCCGGAGTGACTTGTCTGACTGGCGCACGTATCATCCAAATGGCACGGAAGATTGTCGAGCGAGTTGGACGGCCATTGGAGCTGGACACTGATGGAATCTGGTGTATTCTGCCTGCAACGTTCCCCGAAAACTTTGCTTTCAAGATGAAGAACGGCAAGAAGCTGGCTATATCATACCCTTGCGCCATGCTGAACCATCTCGTCCATGCTGGCTTCACCAACCACCAGTACGAGGAGCTGGTTGACCCTGCCACCTTCAAGTACGAGAAGCACAGCGACAACACCATTTTCTTCGAGGTTGATGGACCCTATAGGGCCATGATCTTGCCTACATCCAAGGAGGAGGACAAGAATCTGAAGAAGCGTTATGCTGTGTTCAACGACGATGGATCGTTGGCAGAACTAAAAGGCTTCGAAGTCAAGCGTCGTGGTGAGCTGAGACTGATCAAGATCTTCCAGCAACAGATTTTCAAGTTCTTCTTGGAAGGTAGCACACTCGCAGAGACTTACGGAGCCGTCGCCAAGGTTGCAAACAAGTGGCTGGATGTGCTGTACTCGCGAGGCAGTATGCTGGCAGATGAGGAGCTCATTGATCTCATTTGCGAGAACAAGAGTATGACGAAGACACTGGAAGAGTACGGCACACAAAAGTCCACTGCCATCACGACCGCCAAGCGGTTGGCCGAGTTTTTGGGCGAGCAAATGGTCAAAGATAAGGGGTTGAACTGCAAGTATGTCATCTCGTCCAGACCGAAGAACGCACCCGTCACCGAGCGCGCGATACCAGTCGCGATTCTATCCGCCGAAGACTCTGTCAAGCGTTACTACCTGCGCAAGTGGTTGAAAGAAGACCCTGGCTCAATGGATCCGCGAGATTTGATCGACTGGGACTACTACATGGAGCGTCTCGGATCTGTCATCCAGAAGCTCATCACAATCCCTGCTGCGTTGCAGAAGATCAAGAACCCAGTTCCTCGGGTGGCTCATCCAGACTGGCTGAATCGTAGAATCGCGCAAAAGGAAGACAAGTTCCAACAAGCCAAGATGACGGACATGTTCCAAAAACAGCCTCTCAAGGAGCTCGATGCTAACAGACAATCTCTTCGTTCGACGGGTGATATGGAAGATTATGGAGCAACCCCAATGTCGAAATTGAAGCCTGTGACTGCAGCGAAGATCGTTGCTAGCCAGAAACGCAAAGTGAGAGACGATCCGACGGCGCCGGTTACCATCAATCCCTATGACAGCCTGCCTGAAGTCATGCCTAGCATTACCGAAGACTATGTCGGGTGGTTGAATTACCAGAAGAAGAAGTGGAAGATTCAAAAGGCCGCTCGCAAGCGGAGACGCCAATTGTTCGGTGAAAAGAGACAAGATGCCACCGACGCGATTGGCACGTTCTTCCGCAACCAGGCCGAATTACTGTACACAAGTGACTGGCAAATTCTGCAACTGCGTGAGACCGATACTCCTGGTGAAGTCAAGGCTTTCGTTCTCATTGACAAGAAAGTGCACCAGCTCAAGGTTGTCGTGCCTCGCCAAGTGTATCTGAATCTGAAGGAAGACGATCTCCCGGATGTCTCTGTTGACGGCGTGAACGCTGAGAAGATCGTCAATCACACATTACCAAACGGTCATCCTAGCATGCACTTGTTCAAGCTCACAATGCCCGAGCAGGTGTATGTGAAGGAGGCAGAGAAGCTGTCAATGCTCTTCAACCACTCTAGCGTGGAAGGAGTATACGAGAGACAGGTGCCACTCGATGTCCGCGCTATGCTCGAGCTCGGATGCGTCTGCACGTTTGATGAGACGCAACGAGGCGTGCTAGGCAAAGGCCTCGAGCAGGGATTTGATCTGTCGACACTACGGACGGTGCCTCCCAAGAAACCATACATGGGATCTGCAGAGTTTAGCTATCTGGCTCTTTACCATATTTCTGCTGGCGAGAGACAGATTTATGCCGTGTTCTCGTCTACCAGGACGGAAGTGCAAATCATCGTGCTCAATCGAGCGCGAAGTGAACAGGGCATGCCGAACGTCGATCGCATCTACGAGGAAATGCTCATGCGGAAGCTGGATGAATCTGGCGATCGCCCGTGGCAGACATCTATCGACTACCAGGAGAAGCTTCACTTCAAGACTGTACAGGTGACGACGCAGAGGCGAGCCTTACAGGAATTGGGCGATGCTGTGAAGAAGATCCAGAAAGAGGAGACGCTGCCGATCATGCTGGCCCTGCAGTCACATTCTGCGACAATGCTAATGCATGACTTGCCGATCCTGCAGACTATTCCTTCCCTGCGACTCAAGGCGGATGAGGCAGACAAGCAGCTCCCGCCACTCGGCTGGCAGTCTTTCGTTGCGAAGAGGCTGGTCGGCCATTACCTCGACCTTGGCACGTGGCTCAACCATCTGCTCGAATTCGCTCGATATGGCAACGTGCCACTTTGCAATCTTGAAGTCGACGATCCGCGATTTCTGATCGACATTGCGTATGCTCGACGACTGCAGAAAGAGAGGGTGATCTTATGGTGGTCACACGATGCAAGACCTGATCATGCTGGTCACGAAAAGGACGACATTCTAGGTGGCATGGAGGTTGTGGACATGCCTTCTGTCAACAATCCCGGAACTTACTCGTCAGTCTGCATAGATCTCAGTGTCAAGAACCTGGCAATCAACACAATCCTGTCCTCGGCTGTCCTGAATGATGCAGAAGGTGCAGGCGGAGACCCTCTCGGAGTTTCTGGAGCCGGCGCGCAAGAGGATGCATTGGACGATACTGCCCAGACGATACAGTCTGAGAACGCTTTCGCCTCCGCTGGCATTGGAGCCCTTCGCGAAATGGTTCGCTCTTGGTGGCAGGAAGCTTGTGCGGCGGGTGGCAGTAGCATGGCCGATGTGCTTGTGCAACACCTCGTTCGATGGGTTGAATCGCCCTCGTCACATCTGTACGACAGAAATCTGCACTATTATGTGCAGATCATGTCGCGCAAAGCTTTCCAGCAGCTCATGTCCGAGTTCCGGCGTGTCGGCTCGCATGTCGTGTTCGCGAATGCTGGACGACTGCTATTGCAGACCAGCAAAGCAGAAGTTGGCAATGCTTATGCGTACAGCCAATACATTCTCAAGACAATCGCGACCAAGCCGGCTTTTCACTTCTTGGATCTGGCCATAACAGAGTACTGGGACTACTTGGCGTGGTATGACGAGTTCAATTATGGCGGAAAGGGTTGCGTGGAAGTCGTCGAAGAGAATGAACAGACTCTGGACACAATCATGCACTGGCAAATCGCGACATTCCTGCCCGAGATTCTGCAACCAGTGTTCAATCAATGGGTGGTTGTATACATCGAACTCATGCATGGGAGAAAACGGTCAGCTGGGGTGCTCAACGGCGCGACACCGAGGGCGACACAGCTGCCGATACATGCCAGCATCTTCAATTCTGAAAAGGACGACCAGACCACGCCAGGCACTGTTTTGCAGGCAACCTTCTCGAAGCCACTCCTGAAACAGATCCAACAGCTCATTAAGCGCCAACGGACCGAATCGTTGCACGAGGAGCTGCTCGGTGACTGGACTTTCCCAACAATGCCAGGATCACACCTCAAGCTCCAGAACCCTGTCCTCGAGCTTGTCAAGAGTCTCATGCAAGTCCTCTCTCTTGACAAGACGATTTCTTTAGAAGCTCGCCTGCTCCGCAAAGACCTCCTACACTTTTTCGATATCCGCGAATTCTCCTCCGACGGCGCCTTCACGAACCCGAGCAGTTCCCTGTGTATCAAGCAACTATCATGCACCGAATGCTGTGTCCCAACGGACATTGACCTCTGTCGCGATTCCAGCCTCGCACTCCCTTCATCGTCAAACGAAGTCACTTTATCGCCCAAATGCGAGAATTGTGGCACTACGTTCTCGAGATTGGCGATTGAGGAGAGGCTGTTGGCAGATGTGAGTAAGCTCGCGTTGCAGTGGATGTCGCAGGACTTGAAGTGTAAAAAGTGCAAGAGGGTGAGGACGAATGAGTTCATGGAGCATTGTGGTTGTGCGGGCGAGTGGGTGGCTACGATCGATCAGGCCAAGCTGGCGAAGGACTTGAAGGTGTACGAGGGCGTAGCGAGGTTCTACGGATTAAGGATGCTGGAGGGTGTTGTGGCTGGATTTAGAGGAGGGCTTTGAATGGTTTTTGGGTATACCACGACGACTACTGATGGATTTAGGTGTTGGGAAAGTATGGCGTGTGCATATGATGGCGTTGACTGGTGTGTTTAGCGGGGACCTTCTGGTGTATGGAGAGTGATCAGGTGCGAAAGAGTAGAGGTTGAAGAATGATGAGCACACAGACAGGAGATAGTGTCTTGTCCCTAAACTCGTGACGAGTCTGACGATAACCTTAGGTATTCTACTCATGTGGCCTCGTGATCCATCTCACTCCTCCTTAGGAAATGCCGTCTTCCTTGTAGAACAACTGTGAACACTCTGGAACGTTTTTGTTTTGGCACAAATTGCCGCGATTGTTGTTCGTCTTTATGACTCATCAACAAGTCGTCGGTGTTCAGATTCTCTTGATCGCACTACTGTATACTCACGGCGATGACTCGCGCTGAGGAATCAAAATCGTTCGGCGACTATATGCAAAGTCAGAATGACACATTCACCTCTCACGACAGCAGCACATGGCGTGCCCAAAGGACGGATGATGTTAGCGTCTCAAATGCCTGTTCAAAACAATTGCGTGCTCATTCACCGCCGCCTCTATCCACTATCTACAGTAACAAGAGTCATAACATCGTAAGTAAGCATCGCCGACCGTGACAACGTAAGAGATTATTTATTCCCCGGTGATCGCCGTCTCTCTCTCTCTCTCTCTCTCTTACCATACATGAATTCCCTTTCGTGATCCCATGCGCAACACTTCGCCAATACTTCTCCGAATTTGCCTGATCCGCGACTTGTCGCTTCGCATACTCTGCGGCAAGGTTTCGTCGCTCGAAATGCTCATCTCGCGTACGGCGGGCTGCGGAGGGAGCAGGATGTTGCCGCCGCCGCGCGTGCTGGAGAAGGACTTGAAGGTGCTGCGGCGCCGCGCAAACGGTACTGGACCGATAACGCTGTCGGCTGAGAGGCGCGACATGGCGACTTCCTTCTGATCGGACACGTGAAGGACCGTTGCCGAGGCGTTCTTGGGAGCGTCCATGAGGACTTCCTGCGGTAGGGAAATGGGTCCTCCGCTAGCGAACTCGCGGTCGACGTACTTTTCTTTGACGAATTCTACAAGCTTCTCAATGTCCGAGTCGGACGACATGGCACCCAGGGAAGCGCGGATGACGCCTAGTGGCTTGCCTTGGAACTCGGCTTGAGGATCAGAGCACTTGTGGCCGTACTCGAAGGCTTCTTTCAGCTCCGCCGGCGACCAGTCGAGGTATGTTGCTGTGCCGCCTGGGTTGCACAGCGAGCCTGATCGGACTGAGATGTTTGCTGCATCGGCCTCGCGCTCAAAGTCGAAGTACTTTACGAGGCCGCCGCGGTCTTTTTGGATATTGAAGGCGATGGTCGCGCCTTGCAGGTGGGCTTCGCCGAAGACGGAGCTGCGATCTTTGTATATTTTGACTACAGGCATACCGTTCGAGTGCTTCAAGGCGGCGAGGTCGTCGTGGAGTTTTTTGATGAGGCGCGTGGTGTGCATGGAGATGTACTTCATGGGAGCCTGGCCGTACAGCTTGCGGTGGACGTTGATGGCATGGTCGAGTTCGAAGATCTGGCGCAGGGGAAGCGTGCCGTCCTCGAGACGCTCGTGCAGCCGCATGTCGCCTTTGCGTTTGACCCAGGAGTCGTTGACGGCAACAACCATTTCTACGGTGCCGCCGCCAAAGTACTTGCGCGACTCCATGACTTTCCAGGCAGACTTTTTGACGATCAGGCAGCCGAGGAATGGAGCGCCGAAGATCTTGTAAAAGGACAGTGTAACAAAGTCGGGCGCTCGCGCTGCGTCTGAGAGATCGAGCTGTGCTGTCGAAGTGAACGCTGCAGCGTCGAGGAGCGTGTATGTTTGGGCCTTGACCCGGTTACGGATACGCGGAGCCCTGCGAGTGTCGGTTAGTCAGGCCTCGCGCAGGTGGTGTGCTCAAGTCGCGACTCACCAATCCAGTGGCAATCGCCGACCAGTCATGTTCGACTGTGCAGGGTAGGCGAAGAGTCCGATGTCGTGCGGCGAAGCTCCACCGAGACCTCTACTCTCAATCCACAAATCAACCTCACGATCATTACGGAAGCATCGATGTGTTCTTGTCCCTTCCCGCACGCCTACGATGGAAGTATGCGAGTCCTTGTGGTATCCATACCACCAGTTCCTTCCCTCTGGCGACGCAGCAAGGTCGCGGAAGCAGTCGTGTACAAGCTTGATAGCTGCTGTGGTGTTTTGTGTGAAGATGAGGTCAAAGTCTTTCGGGTCCGCGTTGAAGAATTCTAGTGCCTTGACACGGATCGCTTCCACCCGCTTCCCAGCTGCGACAGATGGTCCATGCTCCGAGTGTGGGTTGCCGTAGAGGTTCTGGGTCATGTCTTCACAGATGGCAGTGTTGAGCGACTTGGCGGGTTGCTTCCAGAGGTTAGTACACTCTTCGGCGGCAAGGTAAGGGTTCTTGAGGGAATAGGTACAGTGGCTCCCGCATGGTCGAGATAAGTGTTGCCCATGAGCTGTGGATATTCCAGCAGTCGCAACAAGTCAACGCTGTCTTCTATCGGGCTTTTTGAATCTCGTTGGGCCATGAGTTTCTCGATGGGCGTGCCGCCAAAAGCGGTGAAATCGGACTTCTCTGACATGCTTCGTTGATCGGGTTGATGTGCTGTTGGTTTCGAACAAGATCCCACGATGGGGGATAGAACAGGTTAAGTATGATGGCTCAAGGGAATCAACTCCAGTTCTGTTTGCTTGTCACACGAAGCCTTTGTTCTCTTGAGATTAGTTCTAGCCATCGCAGGACCTGCCCTCACGATCGGTTATAAACAAGGTTACATGGACCCATCGGCTCTCCGGAGTCGTGATGTAGATTGTGCTGGCACCTGCTGTAGTTGCGACACCATCCTCGCTGGACTGCCTACATCTCAGCGCCGGCGCAAAGTCAATGACGGTAGCAACAATAGTGTACGAACGGTGAAGTGCGCGCGCACGGAGAATAGCCGGCCCGCTCGGTGAGTGTACATATCAGTGCTCGAGCACAACTGGGGTGTGCCGCGTGCCGCGTGCCGGCTCTCATATTTCGTTGAGTGGAGAAGGGTAGGCCGTAGATCTCCTCTGGGACGGAAGATCTGATCTAGGCGGCGCGAAGGACCGCAGAGTGTCCTCACTCACCACCGGGCCAGATCTTACTGCTTGACTAAGCATGGACCGCTGCCAGTAGCTGCCTGTGGTTTCGTCGTGCGTGCGACGTTTCAAGATCCGCGGCTGCGGTGCGTACCATGTTAGCATCGCCCAGCACGCTGCCTGCAGCAAGAGTTTCCAGGTCCGAGGAGCGGGCTGAGTGGTCACCTGGAGCCGGCATGATAGTGGATGAAAGTGGATGAAAGCAATACCGGAGTGCCTCACCGTTGATCTCCACGTACGAGGGTAGGACTCCACTGCAGTGCGTCTGTCCGCGCCAAAGGACCTTGTCGTGATGTGAGATACTCGGACAGCATACAGTGTGCTAGTTCCGGGACGTTTGATCGCGCGGAAGATAGCATGTACATATGCTGCGAATGGGATTGTGTCCGCTGTGCGGCGTACGCAACTAAGTATGCAGGCAAGGCACTGGCGTCATTCAGAGCATGCAGAATAATCATCAGATGCGCTGTCCAGTCGACGTGAGTGCCCATGTTTCAGCAGCCCGGCAGTTCTTGGAGTTGCCGAAGTGTCGCCAGCAGCTTCTCGCTCTTGAGATGGCGGAGAGAATACGACGCAGTTGTTCTGCTGGTTGTTGTTGAGCCTGGCCACATGCACCATTAGTAGCTTCGCGGACAAAATTCGTCTCCGGTGCAGCCCCTAGCATTGCTATGATCAGTAGTGATGATGTCCGTCCAGTCGCCGCTGGCGGTCGTGTCTCACACCAAGATCTACAGACGTTCGTGATGAGCTCGTCGTGGTCGCCGTCTCGGAGTCTTGGAGGAAGAGGGGTTTGTTGCAGAGACCAATCTCGGCAATGAACCTATGGCCCGTGCAGCCTGAGGCGTCCCCTTCGCACTGCACAGCAACAATAACAGCATCACTTCATCAAATACAACAAGAAGAGGCCACCGGCTCGAAGTCCGGTCGGCGTGGGGTGTACGAGTAGTCTTCGCAAAGGAGGCCGTCAACTCCTCTGGCTCAGCCTTGGCGACATTCCGAAGCAAGTCCTTTCGAATCCTCCTTACGTGCTCAAATCTCGAATAGAACAACTGCGAGTTGTAGCCTGCTGCAATAAGAGGAAAATAGCCCGATCAGATGGTCACATGACAGTGCCGCTCACCGAGAAGTAGCTCGGAGTAATTGTGAAAAATGAGAGGCTCAAACACCGACGAATGGGCAATTCCCACTCAGCTCCGTTGAGAGACAGAGACTATAGACTCTGGGAATGGGTATTTTGAGCCTGGATTTTTCATTTTACGGCCAGCTTGCCCGAGCTCTATTTGATGTCGGCCTGACGAATTGATTCCGCCGAAGCACAACAGCATCACGCAATTGATCCTGGGATGCCGTATCCTCGTTCCGGGTCAACGGTGCTTACTACAGCCGTCAACATGTGTTTTCTGGCAACGCTCATCGCAAAGTCTCTAGTTTTGACTACTGCGAGGCTTGTCGCGAGATTTTGGCGATGGTTCGCAAAGTGGCCATCATCGGTGCTGGGGCAGGCGGTAATACTCTTACCAAAGATTTTCGAGATCTTGTCACGTCTCCAAGACAGAGACATTAGCTGACACGCAATTATCAGGTGCTGCTGCCGCCGCTGCACTCCACGCTGAAGACTTCTTCGACGACATCAAGGTCTTCGAGCGGAGAGCCACAGCGGGAGGAACATGGATATACGACGCAGAGCCAGGCGACTTGCCCATCACTCCTGGCGCACTGCCTACAGATATCGATCTTCCATTGCCCAAGCCAGAACAGCTGCCTGCAACGAGACCACCATCAGCACAATACCGCTTCGACAAGACGCCCATTTATGAAGAGCTGACGTAAGTGCGCCATTCTTGTGTAGGCGAGGCCACAAGGGCTGACGATCGACAGAACGAATGTGCCAGATGTGGCCATGGCCTTCAGCGACCTACCCTTCGCGTATGGGCCGTTTGTACCTCATCATGTCCCACGGCAGTACATTGAGAATTACTTTTCCTGGAATCGACTTGATTCTTTACTGCATACGAGGACGACCGTTGAAGATGTTCGTGCTATTTCGGATGATCGTTGGCGATTGACGCTGCGAAAGTACGACGCGTCCAGACAAGTGGACGAGTGGCGCGAGGAAGAATTTGATGCAGTCGTTATTGCTAACGGACACTACGCTGTACCTTATGTGCCTGCGGTTCCTGGGCTGGAGGATTGGCTCTCGAGGTTTCCTGGCCGCGTACAGCATTCCAAAACATATCGATCGCCTCGGGCATATGCAAATCAACGAGTGCTGGTCATTGGCAACTCAGCCAGTGGCTACGATATCGCGCACCAGTTGGTCGCGTCTAAACTGCTGAGAGGACCGCTGCATGTCTCGCGCCGGTCTCCGGGCCGGTGGGATGGGGATTCGCCACCAGATGGCATGCTGTGGAAGCCGATCGTTTCGCTCTTCAGCAAGGATGGCAGCATTGTGTTTGCCGATGGCTCTGTGCTCCGAGACATAGACCGTGTGATTTATTGCACAGGATACCAACCCTCTTATCCGTTCTGGAACGAGACACATAATGGTGGTCCTATCTTTGACTACCAACACCAGCGCATCGTGGACAATTATCAACATACTTTCATCCGAGGCCGCCCGACGCTAGCTCTCATCGGGGTCCCGCGTGTGCTCACTTTCCGATCGTTCGAGTACCAAGCTGTTGCCATAGCACGCTTGTGGTCTGGTCGGAGCGCATGTCCTCTTCCGGGCATTGCTGAGCAGAAGCAGTGGGAAGAGGAACGAGCGGAGCTTACTCGACGAGAGCACAAGGGGTTTCATCAGATCGATTGGGATCGCGGCGAGACTATGGCTTGGCTCAAATGGCTATATGATTTTGCGGGTCTGCCGCAGATCGATGGGCATGGTAGATGTCCACCCGTGCTGGATAGCCAGACTAGGTGGGCGATCGAGCATGTAAGGAAGTATCCCGAGCATGACAATCATGGGGCTAAGGACGATGTCATGAATGAGATCGAACCACCGAGGAGGAAGGACACACTTTGGTTTCTGTAGAGCATGATAGACTGTAGAGCGTGATTTTCCATCACAGCTCCTTCGAGTAGATATCTCAAATGGTCGATGCTGGCCCGTGACAAAGAGGAAGGCATTCCACACGAGTCATGATCAGCTCTGAATTCGGTATAGCTCCCCAAGTCGATCTTCGTCTTGGCATCCCCCAACTCCACCGCATCCTTCGATCTGCAACAAGCGCGCCATGCAGTCGCAATCAATCGACCATTCCTTCGCGGCCAGCCGAACACAGTCTCGACCAATGCAGTGCTCAACGCGCGACCGCCGTCGGCCTCCGGCGAGTCGTGATTCTGCTCGATGAGCTCTGCTTTTCGAGTTGTTCAAGCCGATTGTCCATCGCGTCTATTCGTGCCAGGAGGGTCTTCATCAGTGCTTCGTTCCTGGCTGCTACGATAAGCAGCTTTGCGAGAAGCTGATTTGACCTGGTGTCTGGTGAGTCATGAACCGATTGCCACAGAGAGCGCTTACTGCTCACTTCTGCGTCCCCGTCACACGATCTTCCGTTACCGGCTCCTGGGCACGAACGTCGTGAGGCGCAGCTGGCGGTGGCCAGTAGGACCTTTGAGGCCTCTTCTGGGCATATGATGACGCGGGCCAATGCTGCCGTTTCGTCAGCAACGTGATGAGATCATGCTGGCATTCTTGCGCCCACCTCATCGAGCAGCTCTTCGCGTCGACGTTTCGGAAGACCGCTGTCAATTGGATTGGAACGTGTCGGCGGTCGCAAGACCTTCTGTGGTGTTCGGTCCATAGCCGCAGGCTGGCTATGCATCGATCGAGCACCGTAAGGAGGCAGCAGCCTCAGCTGGCAAGTGTCCAAGCCGCGACCAATGCTACGCGTCCGCCTGGACCCTTCACTAATCCTCGATATGTCTCGATGAAGCCAACGGCAGTAGGGGTGCCTTCAGAGTCCCTGGTGAGCACACGTATTGATCGCAAGCAGAGCGGGAACTGGCTTCAGAAGTGGTGCTGTGATCCCATGCATGGCCATTGAACTGCAAGGTGAAGTCAAGAGACCTAGTGTTAATGTACAGATCTAGACTGAGTTGTACGCAGCGCCATGTACACGATGCAGGTCCGAGAAACAGACTGTGTGTGCATGACATATTGATCCCATTTGGAATCGCAAAGTATATTGGCGAAGCGTGGATGCTGAAGTAATCTGCTTGGGCAAGAAGACCGGAGCTCCAAGCTATCGACATGTATCTCGCAACCTAAAGGTGCCCCCCAGCGCTATGTATGGACGAATGGCTATCGGCAGTTGGACCATATCCCTCTCTTGGTAGTTGCTCGGCGTGGCCGACGACACTACGGCCCGACTATAAACACGGCAGACCGACGAGGAGACAGCGCCGACACGACCCCGAGTAGCTCTGATTGGGTAGACATGGCCTTCACATGCACTAGCGTCACGAGCGGCGCTTAGTTCCTTTCACGTGGCTGTGGTTGTTCGACAACCAATTCCAGGGACCGAGGGTGGTACCAGATAAGTGGTTGCACTGATTGGTTACAACCCGACTTATAACAACCAGAATGTTCGGACCCTGCTTCGATATCTCCTCGCTATGCCGTCTTGGTGGGTCACTCCGACATACTGTCCGCGCTGTAAGACGATGCACCCCAACTGAGAGATGGCCCGGTGCACAAATCACATCCTCGTGAATCTTGGAAGTCACCTATTGGCTTCTATCCTGCCGTCAGGATCCTGCTGCTACGACCTATTCATAAATTGACGTCGGCGAATCTTTCAAGCATAATCTCTTAAATGATAGCTGGGTCTAGCGTCGTCGAGCTGCTGCTCCAGCGTTACACTGCCAGCCCGACTGTATGGTCTCTTGCTAATGCAGATCATACACACGCATTTCCCGCATCCGAACCATGACGCAAGTAGACTTTCGTGCCGTATGGCAGTTCTTGGATTATGTCCACAGACCCTACAGCAGGCAGGAGCCTCTACATCTATGCAAGCGGAAGCTCCTGACGGGAACTCGCCGGGAAACATCTTTGCGAATGGGCGGAGGAATTGTGGAGTATTATCCACGTTGCGCTGCTGCAGCGAGCGAAAGTACTCTACAAAGTTGATCACCGAAAGCTCACCGGAAGCTAAGGATCACATCCTCTGCGACGCCCGAACATCGAGACTTCCGGCAAGCAACAAAATGAGGGGCTCCGAGGAGCTGTACAGATCGCCGACAGCCTCGATACGCCCATCGACTTCTCTCCAGGTCTGTCGACAGTCTTTAATCCCCTCATCTTTTTGTCTGTCAATCTTGGAACCGTTTTGGTAAGAGCTGCGTCTTTGCTGCTGACAGTCCAGCCGAAGTGTCGATAATTCTTCGACGAAGATTGACCTGTACGTCCGTAGATGCAGCGTAATGCAGCGACGTTTCTTCCTCGACCAAGAGCTTGCCAGAACACGTAGTTTTCATGTTTGCAGTTGGTCTTTCAGAAGTGTTTGCTCAACTCTGCACCATGAATCCTCAAAGTCGGTCCTATAACAGCTGCGTCCATACCTGTCATTATCAGACATCACCAGCCCAACGGTAGAGAATGTCCTGCATGCGCCATGTTGCTGCCGAGCATGCTCAGCTCAACAATGCCATCTCCTACCACAAAACCTCCGATGTCGCGAAGTTCGTGGCCGCTACGATGACAGAAAACAACAGAGCAACATTTCTTTTCACAGCTTCTAAAGCGCTTTCTCATACTTACGCCAGGAACGATATGTTGGTAGACGAAGCACGGCAGGCAAGATTCAACATCGATGCAAGTCCTCATCGCTGCGTGCGTAGTGATGACTTCAAGGACGTGATACTTGCGAACGACACCGAGGAACTTCCTCAGCCGCTTTCGATGGCACAGACACAGACGAAAATTTTGGGAATATCGAGGGAGATTGTGAAGGTGAGAGAATGCAACAAGACGTTAACGCGACTGATTGAGGCCGATATTGCTGGCAACAATGCTATCACCGAGCCAGCATCGCGTACGGTGCACAGCGAGCCGACTGTTCAAACGAAAATGTCTGGAGAGCGGGCTCCGTACTCGCGAGGGAATAGAGCCGGAGTGCAGCGGTCAAGTCGGACAGGCAATACGACTGATGAGAAGGGATGCTGTGACATTCAGTAAAAAGCTTTTGGGATTACTGAGACTGTGTCCTAGCATGGAGAGAAGACGTCGGCTGCATCGAGGGTTTGTTCACCTCAGGGCGGGAAGACTGGCAAAACACTTCCAATAGATGCTGTTCAGGGGACAGCATTCCATGCCAGATTAGTGTTGCAGCGCCTTTAAAGAATAGGTAAATTGACGAAAACAAATAGGAGTATCAAAGGAGCACGTCTGCGTAGGCCAGTGTGCGAAGTCATTGCATAACTTGTTACTTCGCGATTGCCTCCACCCGAAAGCAATGACTTGTCAGGAACGCCATCAAGTGGTCCTGCCTGCGGCCCCCAAATGGAACGATAGCTAGCAAAAAGTCCCCTTCTCTTGGCGCTCGGTGATCGAGTATAACGTGTTTGATAAGTTAGTGAGCCAGATAGGTTAGTGAGCCAGTTTTATGAAGTGGATAACTTTGATCATTGATTTCTCAGGTTATAGGAGTCAGAATTATACTAATAATGGATCAATTGAATGCTCAGAAGTCACTCTATCTAATAGAAAACCCCTTGAGTTATGACCTTAAGTACCATACTTGCTGCAGGTTAGTTTGGCTCTTGGCTGTTTCTTAATCTAACTAACTAACTATATTGCTAATTAAGCCTATGACTAAGCTATGTCTCTAGCAGCTAATTCATTAGTATCAAGTCTAAGAGTAAGCTTAATTTTCTTCCTTAGAGCCCTATAAGACTATAATTCTATAATAATAGTCTTTATGTTATTATGTTTAGCCTATAGTAATATTATTATAGCTTATAACCTTTTGAACCCTTTTAATAGCCTGTCTACTACGTTAAGGATTAAAGTTAGTAAACTATTCTAATGATTAATAATCCTTGCCTTAATCTTGCTTATATGCCTCTTAACCTGCCTTAGATTCTAAGGGGTATTCTATGTGTCTAATAAACAAGGTAGTAGTAGAGTTAGTGTTTTGTAACGTAGTATTAGCTTAGACAATATAGCCTATAGATCTAGTAGTAATAAGCCTAAGCCTCTAAAGGCACCTCTAATCGTGTTTAGGGTAAATGTAGCCTTATAGGCAGGCCTAAACTCTAGTAGGAAGTCTTCTTTAATCAAGTAGTAATATCTAACTATACTAAGCCTTTAGATTCTAGCTAAATATGCCTTCTTTAATAGACTAAAACAGCTAACGTCTAGAGGCTGCAATAAGTAAGAAGGATATAGCGGTATATAGAGGGTAATAATGCCTTGTTCCTTATAGAATGACTCAAATTCCGGAGTTATATAACTGTTATAGCTATCTAGAATAAGGAGCCTCTTCTAACTAATAGTCCTATGCTTAGTATAGTCATTAAAGTGCTAGATCTACTAGACTACGTAATCAAAGGATGTCTAGCCTTTTAGACTTACTCTAAGCTTCTATGTTAGTAGTAGGCAGTAGAACTAGGCCCTGTTTATCTCCTTGCCTAAGAAGATAACATATAGAGGTACTAACTAGCCTTCTGCATTAATATAGGCGATAACTATCTACTACTATATTAAATTAGAAACCAGGGCCTTAGGTCGTTGCCTACGCTCGGTAGCAGTAATAACTATAGTATTCTAATAGTGTCTAAGTCTAAATCTACTCTTATTAAAGTTGTAAATGTTATACTATATAATTCTATAGTAGGCGATCATGTTCTAAACAAGCCTGAACCACTCTATAATAACCTCTAGATCCTTATTCTTAGCTCTCTAGTTTAAGAGCCTCCGTAATAACCGTGTTTCTAAGCCTAAGTAACGCTTAATAAAGTTATAAGCCTATCTTTAGCTAACCTCTTATCTATTCCGTGCCTTAGTTATTAAGGAGGCCTAGCTTCTAATTATAGCCTATATTAGCGAGTAACTACGTGAATCTAGGTCAAGGATCTTCTAATAAACTACCTCCTCTTTAATCGGAGTTAAGGCTCTATTATTATATAGTATACTAGCCTATAGACGCGTTCCTTTAAGCCTCCGACTTAGCGTTATGTAATCGACTCCGTAGGCAGTTATAGCGCGTCGCACGCTTAGAAAACGACCTAATAGGTAATTACGAATAGCTATTCTGAATATAGTCTTCGTTTAGAGGTACTATCGCGTAAAATAATAGAGTAATAGACGCGTTAGGTGGTGGAATTAGATACGAGATAGGACTAGCTTACTAACCTATCTAGCTTACTAACTTATTAAACACGTTAGAAGGCATCCCTATATGCCGAGGTTCCCTACGTAACGAGGAATTTTCAAAAAAACGTTAATTCTACAAAGTATAGCATAACTTAACGACTAGTAGACTAATTAACATACTCTTAACTGCGTTATCTACGCTATATATCTAGCTTGCTAAAGTTAACTTAAAGTGTAACAATGCGGCTTGGTTTGCGTATTGTTCGTCGCTTTATTATAGGTAGCTATTTCTTCTTAGTACTAGCTTCCTCTACTTCTAAACCTACTAAATTAAGTGCCTATAGTTTCTTATATAAAGTCACTTGTTTACGACGTCTTATAGGCCTCGTAGAAGCCTATAACTTAAGGTTAAGTTGCTAGTTAGTTAGTTT